>JAQZBX010020158.1:0-33226 GCA_029593785.1 Cabassous unicinctus
CTAGCCATAGAAAATGCAAAATTCTGTTGCTATAAGTTCTGTACCTAGGAAATCTCTGACTCTGAGACACCCCACCATGCTGATTCTGAAACATCACCCTGAGTGTTATGGCTCCACTCCCATTGCCCTCTTCCACTTCTGATGGTCCCTTGAAGACTCTGGAAGATTGTGTTGGGAAGAATCACCCCTTTTTGTTCAAGTTCCATCAAAAAAATTTTGTATGTTAGTGCAGTCTAATGGTCAAATGTCTTAATCAGCTCTGAAAATCTCAAAGGTGAACACACTACAGTCATGAATTGAGGTTTATGAGGTCTAATTAAGAAAGAAAATCAGAACTCATAAAAATTCCCGGTCAAATTTTATGAAAAATTTTCCCAAAAATCATGTACAGATCAGCAGAAAATAAGGAAATGGATGCTATTTGCCAATGGAGAATTTGGCAGAAGACACTATCAATTCAGGGCAAAGACATTAAAGTGAAACAAAGCTGTGTTTAAATCCTTTCCAATCCTTCATATACCACGCCTAACTTTGGAAGAAACTGCATTTGTACAGTAATTTAGAGAACAATAGAAATATGTGCATTGATTTATAATGCACATATTCTTAGAAACTAAAACTTTTTTAAGATTTGTTTTTATTTACTTATTTATCCCCCCTTGCAGCTTGTGCTTGCTGTGTCCATTTGCTGTGCATTTTTCTGTGTCTGCTTGTCTCATTTTGTTGCATCATCTTGCTGTGCCAGGTCACCACACCATGCAGGCCTTCAGCTCACAGCACTGCACAGGCCTTCAGCTAACCACACCTTGCAGGCCATCTGCTCATCATCTGTGTGGGCAGTCAGCTCATCTTGCTGTGTGGGCCATCAGTTCACTGCACCATGCAGTCCAGCTTGCCTTCACCAGAAGGCCCCAGGAATCAAACCCAGGGCCTCCCATATGATAAATGAGAGCCCAACAACTTGAGCTAAGTCCACTTCCTGAAAGCAAAACTGTAATGCTTGACAGTGTATTCCACATACAAAAAGCAAACTTGCAGAAGCTGTGGATGGTTATTGCCCAAAAATTGATGTTGGGAAATGTGTAACAACATGATCTTAGAAATAAATAAGTTCAAATCCCAAATGGTATGTCTACATTGGTAAATGAAATTTCATTATATAGATACATTTTGTTAAGGGAACAAAAGCTGTCCCAAGAAAACTGACCCAGCCAGCTTGGGGAAAGAAAGGGAGTAGCCATGAACCCAAGGCTTCTGAGTTCAAGACTGGCATATTCTGGGGCCTGGGAACCTCTTCTGATGAAATCTAGGCCTACTCTTCACAGAGGGAAAATGCTGCTCCATCACCTCTGTCTTGGACCAAGACATACAAGTGTGTGGGATTCAGAAGCCACCAGCAAGTGCCTCTTTATGCTCTTTTTTGCTGTTTAGGCAGTTCTAAAACTAGGAGGAAACTTGGTGGGGACATTAATCCTAGGAGAAAATTGTTGAGAACGCAAGGCCTGATGGTGTTAACCCAAAATTTCAATGATCTTTAACCAAATTATCCAAAGTTAAGCTTGTATTGTTGATAGATTGGATTACATGGTTAAAAGAAGTATTTATGATCCTGGGGATGAAAGCTATTTTGGGGAGGGAAATCCTACTGCTAGTGTAGGGGCAGAGATGGAAACCTCTAGGTCCCCAAGCAGGCAAATGCTTAGGGGATGCATAAAGTTATATTTGAGATGTGGACAAGGGCCCATCAGGGGTAGTTGCTGTATTCCTAATTTGGACTTTCACCATTCCACTTTTGTCTCCTACTGACAAATTGCTATATTCAATGGTCCTCAGAATGTGTATGAAAGTGTGTAACTGCATGAAGCTAAAGTATCAGGATCCAGAAGCCAACTAGGTTAAAGAGCAATTACATCACTTTCATGGGTGACCCTCAATAAGTTTTCTAGGATTTGTTGTATCATTATTTTAATGGAAGCCTAATCTTCTCTCATTTCACAAGGCCATTTTTATGAGTACATGAAATGATAATAAAAGTTAAAGCTTAGATAATAATGCTTACTTTCACTATTATTGGTATTGTCTTAGATGGAAACATAACCTTAAAAAGAACAATGTAAAATGGATCCTTTTTGGAGCACTTTTTCTGTATGTGGATTGTTTAATTCATTCTCATATCATGTCCATGGTGAAATTGCATTGTAATACATACTTCTTCATCTGTGTCAAATATTGCATTGACAAAAGCACCAATGGATAAAAATACAGACTTCAGAGACTTACAGGAAGATGGCAGACTAGAAAGAGATGAGATTTTCTCCTCTCCCAGAAAAATAACTAGAGGACAGGCAGAAATATCCTGGAAAAACTGTTCTAGCAGTTAGGACACCAGGGGAAGTCTGGACATCACTGAGAAGAGACAAGGGCAAAGGAAGGGATCTTTGAGGGGAAAGCTCTCAGTTAAAGTTGCAGCTGCAGCTTCCAGTGCCCTCCACCACCCTACAGACAATTTTGAATTCAGAGGTCTGGACCTAGTGGCTACAAAGAGTGCCACAGGGATCAACCTCCCCAGGAAATGGGAAAGAAAGGGATGCAGCCAAAAGGTGACCCAGCTTTTGAACCACAAATTTGGTCTGCTCTGTCCAAGCAGCCCTTCCAGGCCAGGAGGGGCCATACCATTGTTAGCCTTGGGAGCCAGCATGGGACAAAAGAGATCCAACCCTCTCAGTCACCCTCCCTACTGACCTGGACTGGTTGCTGATGCAGAGACAAGTGGAATTATTTCCTAACCAGGAAAGGAAAAGTGTTGTCTGCAATGGTTTGAGAACAGCTTTTGAGAAAATTTGTATTTGGAGGCTCATAGACTCCAGACAGGATCCTCTATCAAATTGAGCCAGTCTGGGTTGCAGAGAACATACTCCAGCCATGATTTGAACTGAGAGAGTTGTCAAAGTGTGCCATCTGCTGGCCCACAAAGAAAGTACATGTGAGGAAATTAAAAGTAAATAAGAGAAGCTTTTCCTGGCTTTTACAGTCTCCCTCCCCAATGCCCTTGGAATAGGATCCACAACCCATTACTGTTTCCAGGGCCTAGATTTGAGCAACTAACAAGGACAATTCTAAAGAACCAGAACAGATTGACCTGGAAATCAAAGAACAATAGAAACAAACAGCTTCTTGCCACTAAAACCCTATGAAAGAGAGAAATTGAGCATCAGAGCAAACTCATCATCATAATCATATGCCTAAACATCCATGAAAAATAAACCATATACCAAGAAAATGGAAGAAATGGCTCAAGCAAAGGAATATATCAAAGGTCCACAGACACAGGATTTGAGACAACTAAACAATGAGATTCATACAAATTTGCAAAATCAACTGAATAAGTTGAAAGACAATATGGCTAAAGAGATAACATCAAGAACACACTGGGTGAGCACAAATAATTTGAAACCTGAATAAAACAATAACAGAGCTAGTGGGAATGGAAGACATGACAATGAATTGATCACACAGGCAGCACCCAGCCCTGTTGTGTGTGGTATTCCATGCTATGAAACATTCCTTCTAATTCATACATCTCTATGTTTTTTACTTTTTCAGACATAAGCCCATGACTTTTACAGTAATTATCTCACATACACCTGATGACCTAGGAATTAAAAACCAGACAGTTCCCTATTGCATAGGTGGGGAGACTGTGGAGTCACTGAGAGGTTAACTGATAAGAACAGGGTCACAAAACTGATAAGAAGTAGTAGCCAGGTTTGAATCCAGCTCTATCTGCTCATGCCAGGAATCCTGTCTTCACCCAGTGTTTCTCAGGCAGCTGTGGGAATGGTATGTTGGGGAAACTCTGTCCAGTTTATAGGATGACATGTTCGAGGGTGATGAGTAGCCAGCAGTCCTGAACAGCCTTCATGGTGGTCATATGCACAGGTTTTCAGGTAAGGGTGGTGACCTCACTTCCTTGGAGACAGAGCACAACAGAACTTTGAATCCTGGTAACCAGGCACCAAGATTCTACAGGGAGCTCCCTACTGAGCCCACTTAGCCAGAGATGCTTGAGAGGGCAAAATGTTCTCCTGCTGTGTTCCTAGGTCCAGAAATACTGGCCTCAGGAATACTGGGAATAAGAACTTTTCTCATCAATGTAGATTTTGATTCAGCCCTGAACCATAAAGCCTGTCATCATTAGCCAGAATGTTCCCAAAGATAACATATCATGGACCAGAGACATCCAATTCAGGTCATGCAACCACTTTCACCCTACCCGGGCAGCCCCCACCCCCCTCATTTCAATATTTGGAAAGCCAGAGGAAAAGCACCATCTTGGGCAGGCGCAGGTTGTCAGGGTTTGGAAACATGTTGGGCCCTTTGGATTCATATCTCAGGTCATGGGTGGCTGATAGGAAGGCAAGTGGTGGTGGTGGAGGCAATAACAATTATAAATGTTAACCCTGGGACTCATTCCAAGTGGGCTGGAGGTGTGTTCAGACACCCTTCTGCACCTGATCTGGGTCATATCCTCCTCACACCTCCTGCCTGGCTACTGAGCACTGTGTTTACAGAGCTCCATGCAGAAGATTGGTGAGGAGAAGCTCAAGGGTCCTTGCTATTGCTGCATCCAGGTGAGAGTATGTGAGGTGGCATCTCCACACCAGGGTCCTGAGACAGCTGGGGAATTCCAGAGCACCCAGATCCTACCTGGTGCCTTTCTCTGGGGCCCTCCCAAGGATATTCCATCAGTGTGGCCCACAGTACCATTCCCAAAGGCTTCTGAGCCTCCATCCCTCACCCACCCCACCACTCTGGGAGGCCCTCTTCTTGGCCAGATGGAAAGTTACTTTTCACACATTTGTAGGAACATCTGAAAAGAGATGCCAATATTGTTTAGTAGTCACTGATGCCAAAGTTGTCTTTGCATTTCATTACTTTTTTATTAACATTCCCTGAACCCAGTTATCCCCTGGAGCAGTTAACTGGACTGTCCTTCACACCTTCTTTAAGCCATATAGGTCTTCATTTCTCAAGAACATGGTATTGACTCTTAAGGAAAGGGGATCATTTATGATATAAAGGGGCTCACTTTATGACATGTGTGTGTGCAAAATACACACTCACTTAACACATCCCCTTGAACTTCCTAGGCCAGAAATTATGACCTCCTTCAGCTGAATAATATTCCATAATGGAGGCTGCATATAGCAACAGTTCAGCCTCTCCCTCATTTCAGATCTTGAAGTGATTCCTTTCTGTAGCCATTTCCTTGGTGCTGCAGGGAACATCTTACATGTGTCCTAATGACCTGTCCCCCATCCCTGCCTGCCAGTATAGACTGCCAGGAATGTGATGGCTGCATCACACACATGCATAGGGAAATTTAGCAGGTTAAGCAATAGAACTTCCAAAAGACTGCAGAGGTCCAGGTCCCTGCATCCTCCAGACCTGGCATTTAACATTATCTTTTATTTTGGCCAATCTGGTGATGGGGGAATTGTGCCACTTGGGTGATTTGAATTATTGTTCCATGACAGATAGAGCCCCACCAGCCAGCCATTTGCACTTGCTCTTCTGTGAGCCTGTTGTACAGATCCTGTGTCCTATGGGGTTCTTTCTCCCACCTGGAATCTCCTTGTATTTGCTTCTTTGCCAGAGCAGGGATCACCATGCCTGCAAATTCGCAGAACTCCTTTTAATGCAAAAGACTGAAAAATCAATGTTTTGCTTAGAAATCAAAGGTGTTCCCATAATTCTGACTTCTTTGTGTACTGCCTCCAAATTGGTGAAGATGAGATGTGAGCAAACCATTTTGCTCCATGTCTGGAACCGACCACATCTCCCATAAGACTGAGGGAAAATCATGGTGCTAATGGCTCTGAGTTCTGACCTGTGTGACCTTGAGCAGCCACTTGATGATTCCTTAACTCTGGAAAGGGATGATTTGTGAGGACTCATGGGGATCATGGTCTTTCCAGACAGTGAAACAGGGCAGGGAAGGATCTAATAATTTAATTATTCCCAAATGTCAGTTTGACTTTTGAGGCCAGGTACTTTGGAGGCACTCCTGCCCCACTTCTTGCCTCAAGGCACAGAGAGCTTGGGCAGTGCAGGTCTGCACCCCCCATGTTCCTAGGGTTCATGGGGCAAATGCTGACTGTGTACTCCTGCTCTTCCCCCTCCCAGTGTGGAAACAAGTTAGCACTGAATAGGACCCAGAGCAGCCAGTTGCACACCAGCAATGTGGGCACTTGGGAGATGCTCCTGTAGTCCCTGGTGCCTGCATCCTGGAGGGTACCCTAGCCTACATACACATCTTCCTGACAAATTACAGGGCCTTCAACTGCACCAAACAGGTGCTGGACATGCTGTTTATAAGGTGAGCACCTGTGCCTCCTCCACAGTGATGGCTCTGCCACCCACCAGCTGTGTGAATGGGGAAGCTCACTGCTGCCTCTAGCCTCAGTTTGCTCCCCTGAAAAGTGGGGCAGTAGCAAGAACAACTTCCTAGGGTCCTCATGAAGACTACAATGGGCTGAGCCACTGAAGGTGCTTCCCTCTGCTTGCTCTGCTGAAAGAGTTCTCCGTGGGGAGGGCTTGTCCACCTGTAGTAATTTCCTCTCCACTTGAAGAGGCTCTGCCTCAGTGTGACTTTGGAAACCTGAATTTCCATTGAAAGGTGGTTTGAGATTCCATGTATGTGGGCTCCATATTCATACAGCCTGAGCTGGAATCTGGAAGTTGGCAGAGGAACTGGGGGCCCCATTACTTTTAGGGGTTTGTGCAGCTTAGGCCTCTTTCATTCCACAATATCTATGAAGTCTCTCCTATGTGCAGGTACTTTCTAAGGCGCTTAGCTGACTTCACTGAACAAAGTCAGAAAATCACTGTATACCTTGTCTTCACTTCCTGTCAGGGAGTCAGGCAGCAACACTAGACAATAGCACCAAGAGGTGCACTTGGAAATGTATAGGTGGCAACCTCATATCTCCTCCAGATATGGAGATGATGACACTTTTGGTGATGGGGCTGGAGAATGCCAGGAATGTCTGAGGATGTGAGTGAGTTCTGGTTGAGGAGAGCAGACTCCTTCTTCCCAGATAGGATGGGGACTGTGGGCTGGTGGCAGGAGGAACAGAGGAAAACCCTAGCTCCCATGATTCCCACTGGAGAACAGAAACCAGGGGTCAATTCCCTGCAGTAGGACAGGATGCAAAGAGAATTGTGGAAGTGTTCTAGTGTACAGGGTTCAGAGGGCACCCTGGATGCTCCAAGCTTCCCATTTCCCACCCCAGATGTGCTTGCCCCTCCACTCTACCCCACACCAGGGACCCAGAGCTGGAGGTGTGGTGAGATAGCAGCTCAGAAATCTGCCTCCAATCTCAGTAATCTGAACCTAGCTGATGGGGACCTGAGGTGGGGTGTGCCTGTGCCCTTTTGGAGGCCAGTGTCAGGGGCAAGAAAAGTCCCAAATATGGGTTGCAGAGGAAGAGGCATGACCTCAGTACATGAACAACAGGTTGAGGGGCCACGAGGGGCCAGGGTAGCTATGGCAGGAGGACAGGCACTTGTCCCTCATAGATCAGACTTTTATGAAGCTCAAACAGTGTGCCAGTGCTGTGCAATTAGCAGAGCAGAGAGAATACCTCCCTGTCCTCATAGAGGTAAGGTTCTGGTGGGTGGATGCTCAGGGGAGACAGAGATGTATGTGTGGCATCTTTGACATAGGACCCTGTCATGGGAGGGTGGTAATTAGAGGGCCATGTGGCCTAAATGGTCATTTCTCTCATGCTGCTTTGCACCTGCCCTCAGCACCACCTCCTGCATCCAGTTCACCTGGTTGGATGAGTACCAAGAGGATTTTTTTCCAGCCCCTGGACTTTCCCTGCCTCAAGCAGCTGGTGGACTTTGATCTAATCACCTGTCTGGGTCTGCCCTGGAGAGCAGTGCTCAAGTTCACAATTCTCAGCTGGAGCCCATGGAGCCCAGTGAGACAGAGAAAGAGGGTTTGGAGCCCTGGGGCTGAGGACACATTATCCTGTGAGTAAGGGGAGAGGACTGGTTCACACAAGGAGGAGAACCTACAGAGGTTGCCTTTGTGCAAAGAGTAAAAGAGTTTCTCAGAACACTAATCTGGATCTGCAACCTGGGAAGACTTCCTTGTGGTGGCATGTTTGAGTGGGGCTGCTGGTACAGACAGGGTAATCATTCCTATATTTGGGAAGGCCCATAGAAAGCCAGTCCTGTTGATACATCTTTTTCCTTTTCCTGCTCTGTGTCAGATCCAGAGTTACAAGCAACTTCAGTAACACTTCCAGAGTCATTTGAATGACATACACCAGACATCATGCCTACTGTGGAGCAGCAGGCACCTCTGGCACTGCCTCCATTGCTATCTCCAGAGATTGTATCATCACTGTTTTAAGGGGCAGAGACTGTGACATCACCAGCTATATCATCATTTATAGAACTGGCTGAAGCTCCAAAGGCACCTCTACTGCCACCTCAGAGGTTCAGTTATTGATGTCTTCTAATCAGGAGCCATCCACCTCACCAGCAAAAGTACCATGTCCAGGGCTGGAGGCAGCTACATGACCACCTCTGCTATCAAATCCAGAAGTTGTGTCATTTCCAACTACAATGCTGGAGCCAGTTACTTCTCTACCAGTAATACAAGTGCCAGAGCTGGTGGTAGATCTGTTGCTATCACCACTTCCACCTTTGGATCTGAAATCTGTGCCAACCTTATCTTCACCTCAAGAGACTTCCTGCTCCTCACCTGAGACAGTGGAGATTGGGTTGAGTGAAGTGAAGACTCATTTTCTAACATCCCCTCCCAAGTTGGTGGCAGATGACACTGATGGATGTGGTGAGCAGCTGGGCTTAGCAGGGTGGAGCTGGGGAGATTTGTGAAATCTGCTCTCCCTGACTTGTCATTCCCTGAACTGAGTTCCTGTGACTGGAGACTAAATAACAGCTCTACCATTCTCCAACCAGATGACATTGACAAGTTTCTAATTTTGAACACCTCATGTACCCCATTTTCTAGTAGATAATAGGAGATTAACCAAAGAGATAGAACAAATGAAGGCTTGTCAGTGACCTGGCCCGTTGGGAAGCAGAGGTGCAGCCTGGTCCATGATTCACCCACCCATATGTACAGGAGGCCTCCAGAGCCTAAAAATGTATTAGACACTGATGGGTAGTGGACATGAGGGCAGGTATCCAAATGAAGCCCTTGGTTGTAGCCCCAAGAGAGAATGGGCATCTGAACAAAGAGAGGCACCAGAGGAAATATCAGGAGGGGCAGAAGTGGCTTCTTCATCATATGTGTTATAGTCCCTGTCTGGTGCATGGATGGAGTGAGGATGGACTTGAGGAAAATACAACTCTCCCCTCTCTGCCAGCAAAGGATCCTGGTTTTCACATGTACTGGGCAACCTGAGGTGGCAGAGACCTAAACTAGAGGACCACATCCAGGCTCAAGCCACACCTTCAGTCTGCAGAAGAGAACACTCTTCCTTGGCTTGGGAATTTCACTCTTGTCTGGGTGTTGCATAACTGGGTGATATTACAGTCCTCCCCAGGAACTGTATAAGAAAGTGGTGCTCTACTGCTGTTTGTGCTCCATCTGGCTCCAGCACCACAAGAAGGACAAGGAGCACCTGGCACCCTCCATCTGTGCCTCTGTCACCCAGTGCAATCATGTGGCCAACAGCATTATCACCACCTGCCTTGGGGACAAAAGCATGAAGGCACCAGATAGGGTCCGAGTGGTGGGAGCACTGGATTGAGGTGGCTGAGTTATGCCACCCAAGTGTGGTTCCCCCACCCAGGGTTCTGAATCTCACTCTTCCCTTTTAATCAGTCCTCAGGATTGGAGTCTGTGTTAACATCCCCTCCACAGTCCCCAGGCAATACCTCCTTTCCAGCACGTCCCAGGAGCAGTGCATTTCCTTCCTACCTACTTTCCATCCTTAGATTAAAGTCCTCCTCCCTGTGAGTGTCACCTCCTGGGCCCAAGGTATGCCCTTAAGAGCTCCCTTGGCATCAGCATCTTCCGGGATAGGAGAGGCCAACTGAGTGAAAGAGGTTCTGGAGAAGGAGGAGGCTCAGCTCCCTCTCACTGTTTGTTACTTTGTCCTTCCTCAGGAGTGCCAAATCCTCAGGAACTTGTCTTCCCTCCATGCCATCATATCTGCTCTTCAGAGCAACTCAATTCACTGCCTGAAGGAGACTTGGAAGGAAGTTTTCAGGTGGATTGGCCTCTCCACAGTAGCCCCAGGGGGACCAGGTACCTATCCAAGTGTGGGCATTATGCCTCAGTGTTCTGGGCCCTGCTGGAAGGCAGTATTTTCTGGGGCCAGGACTCACTCTGGGTTAGGATTCTCAGTCTCCATGTGACCTGAGGGCAGCAATTCTTCCTGAGGACAGGTGGATCATCTTACCTGTCAGTTACAAAGCTGAGCCACATGGGAGTTTTCCAAGTGTTGGCTACAAGGCCCCACAACATTTTGTCCAATTGAGATCAAAATTGGTAAAAATATGCTCAGGAGCATTGGCATGTGAGTGCCACCTCTGCCAACTGAGAGCTCACCCTTCAGTACCCTGTTAACCTGGAGTGGTCAGAGTCACCTAGATTCACAACCACTCATCCAGGCAGTTAGGATTGTTTGGGTCCAAAATCACAGATTTGCTCTTTCAACCATCACCACCAGTCCCCAACTTTTCCATTCATTCTCCTCCCCAAAAGGATAGCACCTGTGAATTTCAAACTAAGAAGAACACCTCACTAAGCAGGGGCCTGCTGATCCAGGTAAAGTGGAGGCAAGAGGTGTGATCACTTAATATTATGGGTCTTCTGCTTTCACTGTAAATATTTCTTGAAAGATTCCAACCTGGTCATGTCTGGGCCAATAGGAAGAAGGATGTGTTTGGCCATGCACTGCTGGGGAGCAGTGGGGGCAGTAGGCCCTATTCATCAGATGTGGTGGCAACAGTTGGGCTTTTCCAGGATGTGATGCAGAACCAGAAGATTTATCAGGTCTCTTCACATGGGGAAGATTCTCATTGTGGGGCCTTCTTAGCAGTGACATATATTCAGATGGTTATGAGAATTTTTTGGGAAACTTGTGAATCATGGTGACTCATGTAAAATAGGAAAACGGGGAGCAAAATATTGGTGCCCAGTACTGCTGGCAGCCTCTGTCTTACCTGACCAGTCAGAGATTATACTTCATAAGACCACTTCCTGGGTGCACAAGAGAACAGTCTCTGCAGGAGGAGACAGAAATGTCGGTAAGCTTTCATGGCTCCAGGTTGGAGAAGGTGCTGCAGAGAACACCACAGTAACAGGATGTAGCCTTGCACCTTCATGGGTGAAGTTCTTGCCTGCACTTTACAGATGAGCCACCAGGCTCAGGGAGGCCAGGCAGCTCACCCAAGTCACACACCCAGAAAGAGTTAGATCTGGGATTCACATCTCCAATCATAGCTCATGGCTGGTGACAGCAGCATTTCTGCCATTCGAGGCAGGTAGCCTGTCCAAGGCCCCAGGACAGACTGTAGGGTCAATTGAGAGAGGAGGATGCCCTTACTGTCCTCATTCTCAACCTGAAAGGAGAGGACCTTTGAGGATTCCTCCCTGGAGATGAAGTCAGAGAGAACCCAGCAGACACAGCTGCAGGAGAGGGTGAGTGTGCCTGAGGCTAGGGTGGGGCAGGGCAGGGCTGTCCTCCAAGACAATGGGGCCCCATTTACTAGGTAACTAAAAGTGATATTTGTGTCCTTGGTGCTTAGAGGTTTACTAGGAGGGAGGTGATTCATCTCTCCAGGACCATCTGGATGTGAGTGAGCCTGGGGTCAAGGCAGGGTAGAGTTAGGACCCAGAGGCTTTGGGGAGAGGTCCTTCCAGATTCCTGAGCTCTCAGCACTGGGCCAACCTAGACCATAGGTGTCTCACTGCATCCCTGTGAGCTGGAGGTGTCAGGTCCACTTTCCAGACAAGAAAGCGGAGGCATTCTATTCTGACTGCACATCTGAATAAGGGTCTGCTTGAGCTAGGCTTGGCCTCTGCCTCAGGTGTGGCCTTTGTTGGGGAATGAGATTGGCCCCCTCCATGGCTGGGAACTAGGGGAGAGACCAAGCAGTCCCTTCATCTCAACCCCATAATCTCTTCCTCTATAATCACAAAGGTTTGAATGGATGATGGTTAATTTCTGCCCCAGACCCCCTTCCTCTAGTGCCCAGACCTGAATAGTTTCAAGTCAGGGAGTGTTGGCCTGTCCCCTGGTGGGCCCTCCCAATAGTGCACATGAGAAGGGAAAAGAGGGGCTGGAAATGACATGAGGAACCTCTCCTGCTGGAGCTGGGCTGTCTTTCTTCCAGGAGAGAATGATCTATTATGAAATAAGGAGAATGTTGAATAGCTGTGGGCATCAAAGCAAGTGTAGTTTGTGGGTTGGGGGCAAAATCAAAGACCCACCTGGTCAGGATATTCCATTGTTTCATCCACCTTCTGCTTTTCTAAGAGGAAAGTTGGATTCAAAGAGATGAGGTAGATATGTCACACTGGCATGTCAGGTCAGAGCTGGGCAGGAGGTGACATCAGGGACAATTTCCTGGAGAAGGAGTTGTGTGACTCCTGTTCTGAGAACAGGAAGGTCTTGGATGAAAGTGCAGGTGATGAGGGGACCCCATGTGAGCAAAGGCCCTGACACTGGCAGCAGCCCCTGTCCTGCCCAGCAGACCAACCCAGGTCTCCTCACCATCTGCTCCTTCCCTCTCATCCCAGGAATACCAGGTCCTTTCCCATATCCAGGTCCTTCAGTCAAGCTACACCTATGAGTACCTGGTAACTGATGGGTAATTTCACTCCAGATTTGGGCATTGGATCAGTTCAACGAGACTGAGAGGTAAAGGCAGGGCAGACCCTCCATTTTGCCCATGTCCAGACAGCTGCAGCCAGGGCTCTTGGTCACCATCAGACCTGTGGCCTGGAGATCCCTGGAACTCTGGGACTTCTTCAGATGAGACTCATGTAGGGAAACCTGAGGTGTGGCTTCTGGTAGTTTCACAGCAGATATCTGCCCTGTAGCTACCACCTGTCTTGTGAATTGGGCCCCCATCCCTGTCAACCAGCAACACACTCCAGGCCAAAAACCTCCCAGATGCATTCCCCATCCAAGGCAGGCAAGTGCAGCTGCCTCAGGACCCAGTGTCAATTTGTACTTAAAGAGGGCTCAGAGAATTGACAGTTTAGTGTCAGGATCACCGCTCCACTCCTGACAAGTTCTGTGACAGGATGAAGTCCTCCATAGTTCTTGGCCTTGTTTTCCCTTGACAAAAATGGGTGATGCTTAATGATCTCTCCAGCAGCTGCAGCCCATGGCTCCCATGTACTGAAGGTGCAGATGGAAGGTGTACCAGAGTACAGAGGGTAGTGGGAGTGTGAGAGTGTGCATGAAGCCCTGGTGGAGGATTCAGGTGAGACCCCCTTCCTTCCAGTCATCAGAAACCCAACACTGAGCTCAGTAGTAATGGCACCTCCCACTCCAGTATCCAGCTCCAGTGTGGCTCTGACCTCAGCAGTGGAGATGCAGCTGCCTTAATCCCCACTTGCATGGCCAACACCTCCAACTATGATCAGGAAATACACTTGACCCTGAGTCCACTGATGGCCAGGAGAATAAGGTGCCTGCCCAGAGCTTCTCCCTGAAGCCCCATCCCCTTGTCCTCCCTTCCCACCAGTGTTCCCTCCTCCACACCCAAAAGGGGTGGGGGAGTCCTATCTTGAAAGAGAGCCTCTTGAATCCCTAGGGAGACCATCACCAGCCTGGGGTTTCCTCCAAGCTCTAGGGCCTCTCCTGATCTTGCTGTCTCACATAGTTTAAAGAATTGACCCCTCCCTTCATGCCTGGAGTTGCCTGGAGTCACTTCAACCTACAAAAGTACCTCCTCCTCTTTGGCACAGGGCCACACTGTGAACCCTCAGAAGCTTGGGCCCAGGGCTGATCTAAAACAACCGGTTGGGTGACACCTGTATCATCTGCATCAGCCTGGACATGGTTAATAATAACAATTACAAAAGCATTGTGTTGAGCGGGCCATGTGACAGTCCCCTGGGGCCCCTTGGTCAGGCAGGGGATGAAGAATGATTGACAGGTGCCCTCCCTGCTCTCTTGGAGCTGCCATGCTAGTGGGTTTGGAAGGACAGACACTCAGAACTGGAAGGAGAAAAGACTGTGCATACAAAGGCAGTCAGGATATTTGGGGAATTAAAGCTTCCATCTTGAGGTCAGACAGCCTGGGAGGATATCACTGGGGCAGTCCTGAGTGGAAGGAAGCCAGGGGATAGCCTGGAAAGCCCCATGAACAGCCTGTACCTGGACCACATGAGGAGCTGTAAGGAGGCCAGAGATGAAGGTGCAGGAGTCAGAGGGTGAAGTGACATCAGAGGGAAGATAGTGTCTGGGTAGCAGTGGGCCCTGTGAGGGGAAGACCAGGAAAGGGGTTGACACTGACATCCTGGTGCAGAGAAAAGGGGCTGCCCAGGGTAGTGGCAGGGAGGCAACTGACCCTGGAGAGATCTGCAGATCATACCACCCCAGACCAACCCACACACATGCTGGCTGAGGTGCCATCTTACACACCTGCCTGGTGCTGCACGTCTCTGGCCACCTGGAGTTACAGGTGTAGTAACTAAACTGTAGCTTGTATAACTCTTCACCTGAGCCCTGCTTGTGCCCGGGCACTTGGGGTGAAGCAGTGTGGTCTGTCACCTGCCCCAATACAAGCTCAACACATAGTAGGCCCATGTGCTTTCAGCTCCTCCTCCTCCCTGACTGCAGTCCAGGACTAGATGTCTGTGCTTGGAGGTCATGCATATTGTCATCTTGGAGGAACTTGCTCCTGGATGCAGATCCCAGGGTAAATGAGATATCTGTGGTGTGCTAGGGGAGGTGAGAGAGTCCTGTACAGGTTGTCCACATCCATCTCCAACACTCTCCTTTATGGTGGCCCTGTGTCCTTGGGGTCCTTGAAGACCATAGGAGCTCTGCAGGCTGAGGACAAAAGGAAGAGTGTACAGTCCTCAGGGAAAGGAGCTGTTTGACAGAGGGGAATTTCTTATATTAGATGGGGGCTTGAAGTATTGGAGAAGACCCACCTCATTCCAAGGAGGTCTCCTAGGAGTGCATAAGATGTCAGTGAATCCTCTATTCACCCAGCCCCTTCTGGAGGTTTGGAGCCCTGTTCTCAGCGCTGACACCTCCAAAGATATTCGGGCTGTTGCTCTTCAGGGAGCTGGCTCCAGGGTCCAAGGCCTGATCGCCTGTTCTCTGACACTCCCCAGTTACCTGCCAAGATAGGGAGCTGTTCATGATCTGTAGGGCCATGGAGAAGCACCACCTGAAGGAAGACAATTCAGAGGACTACAACCTGGTGCAATTGATTTCAGAGAATTGAAGTAATTCAGGTGGCTCATTGGAGTGGGAAGGAGGGTGGGAGTGGCCCCAGCACCATATCCCAGGCCCCAGACTGAGGCAATCTGCCACAGAAAACCTGCCAAAAGGGTGATAGCATCTTGCACATATCCCTACCTGTACTTAGTGTCCCCAGTGACTTCACCTTTTGAGCTCCATCTCCCATAGCTGTACCCTCCCTGGAGGTGAACCAGGCAGTGAGGAACCTAGATGAAAGCAGTCATAATTCAGGGGTCAAGAAAAGGCCTTCTCCACTTGGCCATTCCATGAGGCCAAGACCTCAGTCTCCTTTCACTGGGTGTCCACTGGCCAGTGTTTGGTGTGTTGTGCATAAATAACTATTGATGACTGCTGTGGGCACAAATAACAAATATTAAAATCCACTCAGATATGGTGCTAAAAACAAAGCAAAATCACCTAAATCCCCTTTGGAGCCTCTGGGGAGCCAAATCAGTAATCACAGCATAGACACAAAGCCAGGCTGCCTGGTGTCTGAGTCCAAGGAGCAGTTACTTCTGACCTCTGTGCCTGTCCCTCATTCCCAATAGATGAGGAAAACAGTCAATGTGAGAGCACATAGTATGCCCCTGTGGCTAAAGGGTAACTTTATTTCCTTTTTGATGACCTGATCATGCTCTTTCAAACATTAAACTTAGTTATCATTCCTGTCACATTGGAAGTTGGTTTTTAAACCTTCTTTCTTTTTCCATCACCACCATGGTGAGATAGCCAGGGTGGTTGGGACCACATCCTAAAGAAAAGAAAATGAGGCTTAGAGGGGATGAAGATGTAGAAAAAGAGGCATGCATTCAAAGCAGAAGCAGGAATTCCAGGCCAGCATTGCCTTATAGGAGGCTCTAGGCCAGAGGAGACATGTGGAAAATAGGATTAGAGAGGAAATCCTTCCTTGCTGTGAGGTACCCAAAGACATGGAGGATTCCCTGGATCTCTGCTCAAGAGGCCTGGCCTTGGCCTACAATTTCCTTGGTTTCAGCAGCCTTGTGCTGAACAGTGTGGGATTCAAGGCACATGACTGCATTTGATAAGGCTAATTCCAACTCCAAGATTACCATCAGAGCAGGCATTGGGGTGTGGGAGTGTGGTGGCCAGATGGGAGGGCCCTCTGACAGCTCTAGGCTAAGGTTACCAGTGGTGGAGCCTGGTGATTTTTTAACAAGATCCCTTAGATTGAAACCTTGAGTCTTTCCTTCAGGCACTTGTCAGAGAGGTCCTTGGTGGTCCTGAATATGTATGGGGTGACTCATATATTTGGCTCAGTTTGGCCGTCATGATGTCCAGAATAGGTGGGGTAGTCTGTGGCCACCAGTATCACAGCTGATCACCCCTCTTACCATCTCCACCAGAGCTGAAGATCTCTGACATTGCCAATGTCTTTTATTCCATGGACTCATCAGGTATCTATCATTTCCTCCTGTCCAAGTGGACTTTTCCCTCAGGGACCAACATCAATAAAGGAGACCACTCAACCATTCTATGGAGGAAATGGAAGGGACTCAAGTTCCCAGAGGGCAACTACTAATAGGCACTGGCACCTGCCAACCTCAGGTTCACACTTCTTGGTCTAACTATTCAGGAGGATGAGCCATCTTAAACCAGAATATGCCAAGCAAGGCAAAAACTTCTCTCCCAACCAGTCAGCCTTGGCCTACCACAGATTCCAGTTTCATACCTGAAACTTTTCTGTCATGTAACATGACACTGCCCCTTGATAGGATGTCCTAGGCTCCAGTGAACCACTCATTGCCTTACTGGGCACTGCACTCTCCTGAGGCAAAATGATGCCCACCCATGATGTTCCCAAGAATCCCATCCCTGCCTCACCACACTTTAGCCTTTCCAAGGTAGACCAAAGTGTCTATCATTAGAACCTACCAGGAGTGACTGTTTTTCTGCCCACCTCACCCTACTCCCTCACCCTTAGGGAAGAAGGTACAGGTCATTTCCAACCAGTCAAAGATTCAAGGAGTAAGGAAGGGCCCAGCCAGACCCCTGCATGTGAAATCTGAAGGCCAGCTCGAGCCATATGCCACTGCTTCCTGAAGTTTATGGGACCACATGAGATGCATTTTGTGGGATGCTATATTTGAGGGGATGAGAGGATTATTGAATTACTTGTATTAAAAAAAAAACACAAAAAATTACCTACTGTGTAGTGGTAATATATAATATATATGTATATATATAGCAAATTCTTTACTATGCCACTGTGTTTAGTTTATCATGAAGGGAAGAGTTTTCCCCCCCTTTCTTTTATTTTCAGAAAATGAAACTTTAATCATTTGTTTAAAAATGTCTTCTTCAAAAGCAATGACCTTAGCTCAAGTCATCTATTTGGCTTTGTGTATCTCCTTGTGTAAATTTTTCCTGTTCTAAGACAATATTTTATAGTTTAAAGATGTTGGATTGAGTCCAACATATCTGGTTAGAATTCTCAAGGGCTACTTCCTAAAAATATGCCTCAGGCAAGTTACACTTATCTGCAGACACCTCTTATAGGTGAGAGGAGAATATAACAGGACCTGCTTCAGAAGGTAATGATGAGGATTAAATAAGATAATACCTACAGTACACCTGCTAATTGCCTGCCAAGAATTGAAGCTCACTTAGTGATGTGGTTATCATACTCATGAATTAAATTTTCTTTTCTTTAATTGCTAGTAAAGGCATCCACAATGGCCATTAATCTTTACAGAAAAAACAGAGATATATATTTAGAGACACTTTTCTATTTGGGGAGATACTCCTCACAAGGTCTGCAATTGGGGTCAAAACACGAAGACAATCTCTATTCTCCAACCTGAGAAGCTTGACGCTCTAAGTCCTAACTGGAACTTACTAGTAAGGGCGGCTTTTTGGATGTTCAGCACATGCAGGACACACATCTCCAGATTATGGGCCTTGGGTTTTCACAAACATTCTGGTTCTCCTTACTTCTGGATTTGTAGCAGATTTGTTCTTTCCCAACTAATTCAAGTTGGTCAAAGATCTCACAGGAGGAAAGGCAGGCAGCTCAAGTCGAGGATGGCACTGAAGAGTCACAACTACAAAGAGAGGTAAGCAAAGGATGGATGGGGGACAGGCTGACCTCAATGGCTCCAATCAGAAGCACCAAGGCTGGGGGAGACAGGACCATTGAAGCTGTGAGACCCTCTTATCAGCCAGATTCTGGGGAGCCCCAGGGAGGCTGTGGGGCTTCATATTCACTTCTAGTCAGGGATCTTGGGAAGAAAACATGTGAAGGTACAGTGCCATCTGAGCACAAGGAGGAATGCAGAATGGTCTTTCCTCATTCTTTCAGGCATGCAACTTTTCCTGAGTGCTTCTTTTATGCCAGGGCAGAAGATGGGAAACCTGAGGGTGTAAGACTTGGCACCTAGCCTTGATAAGCTCACTGACTGATGGGAGTAAACAGAACCCATTAGCAAACAAAGACACAAATGGAAATTGCAGAGGGTGCAGTCCTTAGGCAAGTCTGCAAATGGGCCATGACAAAAAAGTAAAGGTGACTTGCAGTGTGAAAAATCCTCTGGTGAGCTGTAGAGGGCTTTTCATTACAAGACAAGGAAAATATTAATTCTGTCACAAATTAGCTCTGTGCAGATCTACCAGGATATAGAAAAATCTATCATTTAAGTTGAGCTTTACTTAGTACCTACTTTGATCTGGTTCCTACACCAGTCTCTGTGTTCACAGGAAGAATGATTCTGGTTCTTGATTTGAGATGCTGACAGTCCACAGGGGAGATGGGCAGAACAACACTTGGCATCATTGGTGCTCTAACAGAGGCATTTCCATCTGAGTTCTGTGGGAATTCAGAAAATAGACCATAGGCATTGCCTAAGGACACATATCAGGAAGGGCTTCCTAGAACTGAGGACATTTAACAAGGCTATGAAATATAGGCAGGAAATTTTAAAATGGAAATAAGCAGGAGGAAGGACATTGCTCACTCTAGCACTGTAGACTTGTGGCTGGTCAGTATTTGTGTGAATATGAGTAGTGGAATAGGGACAGGAAAGGACAATCCAAGGAGTAATTGCTGTGATGATAGTCACTGCATCAGCATAACTTAAAATTTCTTATGTTCAATAAAAGTAGACAAAGGAACTCAGGTGGTGTCACCAAAACCCATAGGCAACAACTTCAAAATATCTAGGTGTCAAGACACATTGATATCAGCATCTGATGAAGTGGAATGTGAGAGAGGGTATTAGGCTGTGTACAAGCTTGAGAACAGGAAAACTCCAAATTGTAGGCAGGAGATATAAAGAGGTAGAGAATTTTAAATATAAAATAAATAATGGGAGATGGGAGAGAAAATTATAAACAGAAAATACGGTTAGAAATGGCAATATTTAATTAACATTCCACACAACTATAAAAATGAAACAAAGCATGGACTCTAAGTCAAATTCAAGAAATACTCAAAGAAGAATCCTCAGAAGCACCTGTTGGGGCTCCCCAACCTCATCCTTTCAGGAGATGTCTCTGCCACTGCAAGTTGGGTTATGTGGACAGAGCTTCTCCTTCTTGGGCCGCAGTTTCCCCACCTGGGACAGGACCCTATGCAGAGAGTTATTGTGCTCATTTAAGAATGAGGGATCTAAAGCTGAAGAGTCAAAGTCTGACCTGTTTCCTTGGTCAGTGGGAAGCAGAGACACAGGGGAGCACTGGCACCTGTACCTGCAGCCTTATCACCTGCTTCCTCATGGTCTCACTTGTTCTAAGTTCCAGATAGTGGTGTGTATCCAGAATTAGAGGATTTAGGAGGAGGCCTTGTCATCCAGGAACCACAAGAAGCCCATGGTGGTTTAATCTGCCTGGCAGGAAGTGGGTGTGGCTCAATCAATAGAGCTCCCATTTACCATATGGGAGGCCCCAGGTTCGCTTCCCGGGGCCTCCTTGTGAGGGCAGGCCAGCCCGCATGGCATGGTGGGCTGATGCAGTGGGACCTCACAGCAAGGGGGAGATAAACAGACACGGAGAAAACACACAGTGAATGGACACAGCGAGCACAAGCAGCAAGGGGGGGATAAATAAATAAATAAATAAATCTTTAAAAAAATAATAAGAATAATCTGCCTGGCAAGCAGATGGGGCAGGGGGCAGGTATAACTTGCCTGGTCTCAGTTCCCATGGGCACAGGTTAATCTTTTTCACTGGATTAGAGACATGGAGAGTAGGACAAGGTGCACTCTATGGGCCCCCTGGGATGTCAGATACCCACACACTAGGCCAACCCTGGCAAAAATTGGGCCAGTCCTTATCCATTCTTCTCTGTGCACTGATGTTTCATCATGTTACCACTGGTGTCCACTTTGGGGGCAGACACAGTGTCCATCAGGAGAACACAGCAGGTCCTGTAGAGGACTGAAATTGTATCCTTCATGATCAGAAAGCCCAGGGTGTGTTCATGGCCTACAGTTCCCAGCTAGGAAGAACCTTCCAGTGCTCTCTATCCCTGACCTGGGTGAAGTTGGGTCATGTGTAACAGGAACATTGTGAAATTGCAGGTCCTGACTTCAAGGAGATTTTAAGCTGGAGCTGGAAGAAGCTTCTGGAAGAGGACCCCAGTAGAGATCTGGAGATGGAGGCCTGTGTCCAAGGCAAGATTGGCTAGGAAAAGGACAGGGGAGAGCTGGCTGACTAATTCTAATCTCTGTGCCCAGACTCTTGTGACCAGCCTCTCTGAGACAAAGCTGAAGGGCCCTTCTCACAGCTCTGGGGACTACTGCTCTCCCCAATCTCATTCTAGGGTCTGGTCCTCAGATATTTGTGGTGTAAATGAGAGAACTAAACTCCTAGAACCCAACCAGGATGGATGTCTTTTCCAAGAAGGGAGCTGAGGACCTGGGCCAAATGGGGTTCCATGAGTGGGCAGAAGGGCCTGAGGGAGGGGTTTGGGGTGGTGAGCAAGCAGAGGGAGGCAGTGAAGAGAGTGGCTGGGAACAGAGTCCAAGCACAGAGCCCTCATCCTGGGTTCCTATATGATCATTACCAAACTTTGTGTAAAACAGCCGCAAATATTACCAGGACACATCAGAGTTTTCTTTGCTCTGAAGTTTTTACAACTTGGGAGATAGCACTTTAATAAAAAAACAGAATTACATGCACAAAATGCTTTCAAACACATAACACGGCCCTTGAAAAAAAAGCTTCATGTCCTCCATAGTCAATACCTCCTTTCCCACATCTGACAATCCAACATCATCCTACAGCCTCCTGGGCTGGGCCCAGCACACCTTGTTTCAAGTGACCCACCAGTCAGGCATACCCTTCCCAACACATCTATCTCACCAACTGGACAATTCCCAGTGGGAACCTTTTGGCATCACATCCTCCAGGAAGCCTGCCTGGATTTGTACCCCTATGAAGTAGCTGCCTTTCCATGGTCTCATAATAGCCCTCCTCATCTTTGCCATAATTTCCTAGGCTGTCATGCCAATCCCTATCATCACTCCAGCTTTGAGCTCCAAGAGGGCATGGATAGTTCCTGTGCAGGTCTCTCTGTGTGACTGCACCCAGGGGTCACTCTGTAAAACTCTATTGAATGACTGTATCTAGAGGAGGTAGTTGAATGTCTTAAAGGTGATTGTAGCACCATCCTGAGCCCTGAGAAGGCATACAGCTGGGACAATCACCATGACCCCTGCCCACTGCCATTTCAGGAGGAAATGCAGCTTCCCACACAATGGAGGGAATAGCAGTCAGCCTGAGAATGAATGGTTCTGGGTTCTGATCTGCTGGACCCTGAGCAGACACCTGACCTCTATTTTGTCATCTCTTGATTGGGAACAATTTTTGAGGGCTCATTGGAAAAATGCACCTCAACACACACAGGTGCTCTTATTACACAGCTGAGAAACTGATTTGAAGGTACTGTTACTTTATATCATCACTCCAGAACTTCAAATTTTACTTTAAAAGTTGAGAACTTTTTGTGCTAGAGACTCTTGTGTGTTACCTCTTGCCACAGGTCACTGAGAGCTTGAAGTCCCAGTCTGAGTGTCTGTCCAACCCCTCCGGCTGTTGCCACTAATTGCTTCCTTCTCTGGTAACATCCCCAACCAGTGTGACAGTGACTTAGACCTGAGCACAGGTGAGACTTTTATCATGAGGCCATCTATAAAATGGGGAAATCACTGAGTGCCCAGGGGGACTCCCTAACAATAGCAACTGCTCCCCTCACTCAGTCTGGTGGTTATACCCACCCCTGGGTGCCCTCTGGCTCACACTTAATCCAAGAAGAGCCTCCAGCCCACAACCTCTGCTTCAGGCATCCTGTCTGGATGGACAGAGCAGGGGTAGAAGAAGCTGAGGGAGACTGCCTAGCCTTCTCTTTGGCCCAGGTCCAGGGAGTTCTGCCAGACTCCATGTCCACTCTGACCCAGACCATCTAACTGGTCAGCTCTCTGAGTGGCATCTGGGAACAGTGACAACAGGGGTGGTGGTAGATATTTTGGGGTCCCCTATGTCTCCAAGCTCTCAATGGCTGGCTGAGTCTGGGATGACCTCAAGCCCTAAGTGACATTGGGGCACAGAGTAGGCAGTGATTCAGGAATTAGAGTATCACACCTGGTGGCTCCCAGGAGATAGCCATACCCATGTGCACCCCCATAGCCCACCACTCCCACAAGCTTGTTGGCCTTGTCTGGACTTCCTGGGTGATGTGGGACTGGCCTGGCTGGGATGTAAATAAAGATGTGGGCACCACCTAGGTGGGACCTGGCCAGGGCTGAAGGGGTGGCTGAGTGGGGCCAAGTGTCTTCCCTCCCACCATGGCCTGAGCATCTGCTCCACATCTGAACCCAGCAATGAGTCAGGACCCCAAGCAGTCTAACATGGAGCACCCCTGGCAGTGAGGCTGCCATTTGGAGGTGGCAAAGAGAGGTGATCCACCCAGGACTTGGCAGGGACAGAGGCCAGGCCTAGAGCCCAGCAGCTGATCACCTCCAACTGAGGCCCAGAGAGAAGGAGATATGAACTCATGGCTCAGGAATTGGCAGCATCCAGAGGGAAGGTAGGGATAAGCCCCCTAGCCAGAGTTCAACCCCTGCTGTGTGGTTTGCTTTGGAAATGAGAGGCCCAAAAACCCAGGAGACCCTGGCCTCCCCCTCACATACCTGACCATTTGCCTCTCATCGTCCTCACTTAAGCACAAATGCACACACTCACATTCTCACACAAATACCATTGATTGTATAATTTGGCTGGATTTATGCTTTATTAATATGTATCAATAAAATGGATTTCTTTAAAACTTAAGAAGAACATTAATGAAATAAAAAATAAAAAATGAAATAAAGTAAAATAATTAAATAAAATAAAAAATAAATGTAACATAATATAATACAATTATGAAATAAAATAGTGGAGGGCATGGCTCCCAAGCCATGGCATGTCCTGACTTCTTCATTAGACCCAGACACCATCTCATCTGGTCATGGAAGCACTAAACTTGGGCCAAGGGAATCATCACTCATAGTCAGCAGTCTCCATCTCTTTCTCACTCCTGTCCACCAGCTTCATCACATTCTTCCTCATCTACTCTACACTCCTACATTAGCAGCTCAATCTCATCATGAGCAGTGGGAGGGCTGGAAAAGAGAGATGGGGCCAGAATGAAACAACACTCTGTATGTCCTTATGCAGGTTGTCCTGGACATGCAGGCACCTAGTGTAGCATGTGTACCATTATGGGGACTGAGCTCAGGCCCTTCATAAGCTGCCTTAAAATGTATGGCATGGAAGCTGGTAGTCTGTGGTATTGACAAGAATCCCAGGGATTCAAATCAGAAATGTCTGAAAATCAGATTCCCCAAAAATGTTGGGTACAACTCATGGGCTCCATGTATCTCTGAGAGTGTACATATCATTTTGTGACTGCATTTGTCTGCAAAGTGGATCCATAAAGTTGATAAGGTTCTGCAAGGGCGCTATGTCCAAACCAAAGTAAAGAACATGGTTCTTGATACATTTACAGGTGTGTGGCAAGTTCTTCAACATTTCTTGACCAGCCCTGCAGGTCCTTCTCTGAAAGCAGTCACTTTCTTGCTTTCTCTGTCCCAGCATCATTAGGTGCACAGCTCAGCTGGGGCCCACTTCTCTCTCACACTTCCTTAGTAGCCATCCTTTGCCAATGTCAGGGTTGCCTGGTGATGAGGAATGAGATTTCTTATGTAAAGCAGAGTACCAGAGGCCATGGGCTCCTTTTGACCCTGACTTCACCATGGAAGAAGACAAATACAGGATATGCTCATATATGGCTTGATGACACATGATGGTTTCAGGACAAAATTGGACCCTGCCTCATCTTTGTCTTCTGGGTCTCTAGGTGTAGTCTTAGACACCCAGACCATTGTGCTTCAGTTCCCAACACAGTCAGCCCCACTTTTCAGTCTGAGGGGATGCTGGCTCCTGGGTTGAGGTCTGGTTCATGAGGCCTCCCACCCAACAGGGTCAGGGGCTAGATGATCTCATCTGGGCTCAATGTCTCTTGGTAGGAGCCATTATACACTCTTGTTCTGTCTCAGTTGTGTGCTCCATAGCCTGTGTCCCCAGGTTTTTGGGACACCCTTTACCCCATGCAGCTCTCACCAGGCTTTTTGTACATGGTGTCTTAGATCAGGAGGGTCATGGTGGCCCTCAGGATGTCGCTGGGCAGTGCTCTGATGCTCTGCTCCCTCATTGCTGTGAATAGTCTTCTCTGACATGTAGCAGGGAAGAAGAGTTGGAATATGAAATTATAGGGTGGGGTCTCTGAATGTGTGCCAGTAAATTCTAGGGTGGGGTCTTAGTGATGATGGCTTTTTGTTAGGTCACTATACATAGTGAAAGTCTGTAGTGATGAACATGATAATGAAGAACATACATCAATCCTATACCCAAGCTAGGATCCTTAACCTATGTGTTCCCTGATCCCCTCAAACTGTACACAAAGTTGGGTATGTGCTAATACATATTTTCCAGAGAGAATGTTCATAGCTTTCACCAGGTTTTCATACAAAATTTAACTTTCTCCTCCATCTCTTCCACTTACCTCATCACTGTTCAACTCCCCCTCTCTTTTAAACTTCACTAAGAATAACTGCCTTGAAATGTTCTGGTTTTGAATTTAGAATCTTCCAGTAACATCAGAAGAGTTAAGCTGAAATCCAAGGCCCCTACCAATGACTGATCTCAGTCTAGGGGACCTGGCACCTTCCCAAATGAACCACCTGTACTTTGGGGGGTAATGCTTGGCAGTCTTTCAAAAGGTCTTGTGACCCAAAATGTTTAAGATCAACAGACCCCCATCACGTTCTTTCCTTAGAAGAGTATATTCACCCTGGGAGGATTAAAACTGATTCACAAAATCTTATGTGGGTATGGAGAGGTATGTAAGAAAGAGAAAGCAGCAGAAAATGCCATCAGCAAGCCCAGAGCTGCAACTCTTTACATAGAATAGCTGGTTACTTACATGAGCAACCCAATTATAAGCACTGTTAAAATAAAATAATGAACATTTCATTTTCATGGATTGGAAGTCTAAATATCATTAAGATGTCAATTCCACCCAAACTGATTCACACACTCAATGCAACCCTAATAAAATCCCAACAGCATTTTTTGCAGAAACTGAATAACTAATTAGCAAATTTATTTGGAAGGGTAAGGGACCCCAAATAGTGAAAAAAGATCTTTAAAAATAAACAAAGTTGAAGGACTTACACTTCCTGACTTTAAAGCATATTACTTCTATAGTGGTAAAAAACAGCATGGTATGGCATAAAGACAAGCACATTGACCAATGGAACAAAATTGAGAACAGAGCAACATATCCTCACATCTACAGTCAAGTGTTTTTTGACAAGGCAGTCAAGCCCTCCCAGCTGAACCAGAAGAGCTTATTCAACAAATGGTGCTGGGAGAACTAGATATCCTTATACAAAGAAAGAAGGAAACCCCTATCTCACACCTTATACAAAAATTCACTCCAATGTATCAAGGACCTAAATAAAGAAGTGACAACCACAAAACTCCTAGAAGAAAATGTTGCATCTTGTGGTAGGCAGTAGTTTCTTAAACCTTACACCCAAAGCATGAACAAACAAAAGAATTGGTAAATGGGACCTCCTCAAAATTAAACTTTCGTACCTCAAAGGATTTGTCAAAAAGCTGAAAAGGCAGCCAATTCAATGGCAGAAAATATTTGGCAATCACATATTCAAAAAGGGTTTAATGATATATTGAGAGATCATAAAACTCAACAGTAAAAGAGAAACTGCCCAATTAAAAAAATGGGCAAAAGACTTGAAAAGACAACAGTCCAAAGAAGAAATACAAATTCTAAGAAGCACATGAAAATTGTTCAACATTACTAGCAATTAGGGAAATGCAAATAAAAACTACAATGAAATATCATTTCACAACTATTTGGTCGCTTTTAAATATGTGAAAATTAAATATTGGAGAGGATGTGGAGAAATAGGAATGCTTATTCACCATTGGTGGGAATGTAGAATGGTACAGCCACTTTGGAAGACTGGCAGTTCCTAAGGAAGTTGAATATACACTTGCCATGGGACCTGGCAATACTTTAATAGGTCCATACCCAGAATAACTGAGAGCAGAGAAACAAACAGACATCTACACACCAATGTTCATAACAATGTTATTCACAAATGCCAAAAGTTGGAAACTACCCAGGTGTCCATCATCTGATGAATGGATAAACAAATTGTGGTTGTGTACACACAATAGAATATTACGCAATGGTAAGAGGAAATTAAGTCATGAAGCATATGATAACTTGTATGAACCTGGAGAACATTATTTTGCGTGAAGCAAGCCAGACACAAAAGGACAAATACTGTATGATTCTGCTATTATGAACTAAATATATTGTGTAAACTCATGGAGATAATAATTAGAATATAAGTCACCAGAAAATAGAAGAAATATAGAGAAATATAGAGAAAACTGAGTTTTAATCTGTGCAGAGTTGTAAAAAGTTGTATGTAAATCATTGAAAATGAATAGAAATAGTGATAACATAACATGTTTTAAGTAGCAGAGCTATTATATGGCTATGACAGTGGTTGGAAGGGAAAGTCTAAGGTCAGGTATATTACTAGAAGGAAAGCTAAAAACTGAATCATGGGACTGTATAAGATAGTAAAACCTCATGTAAAACACAAATATGGGTGATAGTGCATATACAAGACTGTTTATACAAAGTATAAATATAAATGTACTATAAAGAAGGAAAAAGAATAGCAGCTATGAACGGCAGGGGAAGCATAGAGAGATTTTTGAAAGGAGTTTTGTTTCTTTTTGTTTATTATTATTGGAATAGTGAAAGTGCTCTAAGAATGATTGAAGTGATAAATGCACAAATATGTGATTACTCCAAACATCATTGATTGTATAATTCGGCAGGATTTATGCTTTATTAATATGTATAAAAAATGGATTTCTTTAAAAAAATAATAAAAAATAAAAAATGAAATAAAGTAAAATAATAAAATAAAAAAAATAAAATAAATATAATATAATAAGATATAATGAAATAACAAAATAAAATAAAATAGTGAAGTTGCAGGGGGTGGTGGCCAGGCCTCTGTTTCATGTCTCAGGTCATTTAGGTAGAGGTGAGCAAAGCATGCCTAGACAGGCAGGGGGTTGCCAGGGCCCCTGGAGCAAGGTTAAGAGAGTGAACATGAAGTGCTACCGCTTGGACCATATGAACCCTTCTAAAGCTAGCTGCTGCTCTACTGCCTCCTGGAGCAGCCCCCAAGCCCTGGTTCTGGGAGGACTGGGGCCCTGACTACACCTCCAAGAACTCATGGTTCTCATCATTGGTGGGGGTAGGAGCTCCCTGTGCTAGTACCCCCAGGCCACTCCGGCATCGCCCCCGCTGTCTCTCCACCCAGGCCTGTGGTGCTGGAGGGCCAGGAAATTCTGCCGCGTGGTGAGGGAGCTGGAGTCTCCAGGGGGACAAGGACTGGGTTTCATGCACAGCAGGCTCCCCAACATTGTCAGTGAAAGTAGAAGGAAAACCTGAGCTACAAATTGAAACAAAAGAAGCTGATAGATCACCCGAGACCTGCACGTTGACATTGAAGTGTCTCATTTCCCAGAGGAAAGCAGCCAAAGGTCCTCAAAGATCATCAATTAAAAGAAAAGAAAAGAAGCTTCCATTACTCTATGACTGGGGAGGAAAACAACTGCAGGAAGCCAGAAAAATGACAATGTCTGTGCTTCTGCGTCTGCATGGAATTTCTGAGATGGCATTACAGCCAAGAGCAAAAGCCAGGTGGAAAAGAGGAAATTGGTTACTCAAAGGCAACGTGCTCACTCTGTGAATGTGGAGAAAAGCATAGTTTCTATCTATTCTTCAGATAGCCTATGGATGACAGAGTATGAGATACAACTCAGCAAGAGCTTAAAGAAACAAACTGTTGCTTGGATATCCTCTTTTAAATAGTACAAATGAAAGACATAAAAACAAAACAAAACACCAGACATGGTTTTAAGAAACGAATTGTTCCAATGTAACTGAGTTAGGCTCATTTATAGGTTCTCTATACATGGCTTTTCTGCCTTTTATTTGAACCCATAATATGCAACATACTTGATAAATATATGTCCCAGGACTTAAATCTTTGGTCCATCCATGTGCCCATAGAACAATGAATTTCAGCAGAGTTGCAACACCTACTCTCCAGTTCATTGGATTCACCCAGGACAACTAACAAGGAGATGATGATGGACTATGCACATTCCAAGGAACAGAGTGTGCCTGCAACTGCAAGAAAGATAATTCAACCATCTGCCCCATGGGATCTAAGCCTCCTCTCAATTAAAGCAGAGAGGGCATCACCATCCTCAAATCCTCAAGATTGGGGAAGGAAAAATGGAATAAAGTAGACTTATTCTACTATAGATTTATGATTATTCTAGCAATGGAAGAACTCTTTTTGATGGACCAGCAGTGGCCTCCTGAGCTTCAAAGGGATGAGAGAGGGAAGAATAGGTGTACTATGGGGACTTTTTTAGGACATTGGGTTTGTTCTGCATGACATTGCAGTGACACAGACAGGCCATTGTATATTTGGTCATAACTTACAAAATTGTGTGGGACAAAGTGTAAACTACAATGTAAACTCTAGTCCATGGTTTGTAGCAATGCTTCAATATGGGTTTACCAATTGTAAAAAATGTACCACACTAATGAAGGATGTTGTTAATATGGGAAAGTGTGGGATGGGGAGGAAGTGGGGGGATATGGGAATTCTTTATATTTTTATGTAGCATTTATGTAATCTAAAGATTCTTTAAAAATAAAAAAAAATTTTAAAAAGCAATGTTAAAAAAACCCAACTGATTATACAAGGTTTTTCTTGGGGAATTTCCAAGTGATTATTGTTTTGATGAATCTTGGCCACCTACCTCAGCAATAGTGCAGACAGTTGAAGCTATACACATTTGAAGTTATTTATGAAGATAATTCCCTAAATCTGATATTATTTCAAATGTTTTTTCTCTTTTTTTACTTCATTTTGTACATTTAATAATTAAAACTATAAACAATTAAAAACTAAAAAGTAAACAGATGAATAAATATATACATTTCCCAATTAAATGTACTGGATACAAATAATTTTTTTTTTAATCACACAATATGTTACACAATATATTTGGTTTATAGTAACACATTCATACAGTATTTGTCCTTTTGTGTCTGGCTTGCTTCACTCAACATAGTGTCCTCCAGGTTCATCGATATTGTCATATGCTTTATGACTTCATTTCATCTTACAGCTGCATAATATTCCATCATGTGAATAGACAACAGTTTTTTTATCCATTCTTCTGTTGATGGACACATGGGTTGTTTCCAACTTTTGGGAATGGTGAATAATATTGCTATGAACTTTGATGTGCAGATGTCTGTTCATATCACTGCTCTCAGTTCTTCTGGGTATATACCCAGTAATGGCATTGGTGGGTCACCTGGCAAGTCTATATTCAACTTCTTTAGGAACTGCCAAACAGTCCTCCACAGTGACTGAACCATTCTGCATTCCCACCAACAGTAAATAAGTGTTCCTATCTCTTCACATCCTCTCCAACACTTGTAGTCCTCTGTCTTTTTAATACTGGCCATTCTGATAGGTGTGAAATGATATCTCATTGTAGTTTTGAGTTGCATTTCCCTAACCATGAGTGATGTTGAGCATTTCTTCATGTGTTTTCTTGTCATTTGTATTTCTTCTTTGGAGAAATGTCTATTTAAGTCTTTCACCCATTTTTTAATTAGGTCATTTGACTTTTTATTGTTGAGTTGTAACATCTTTTTGTATATCCTGTATATTAAACCCTTATCGGATATGTGATTTCCAAATATTTTTTCCATTGAGTTGGGTGCCTTTTAACCCTTTTGACAAAGTCCTATAAGGTGCAAAAGTGTTTAATTTTGAGGAGGTCCCATTTATCTATTTTTTCTTTTGTTGCATGTACTTTGGGTGTAAGGCCCAAGAAACCACCACCTACTACAAGGTCTTGAAGATGTTTCCCTACATTTTCTTCTGTTAGTTTTATGCTCCTGGCTTTTATATTTATATCTTTGATCCATTTTGAGTTTATTCTTGTATAGGGGGTGAGACAGGGGTTCTCTTTCATTCTTTTGGTTATAGATATCCAGTTCTCCCAGCACCATGTTGAAAAGACTGTTTTTTTCCTTTAGCATGGACTTGGTAGATTTCTAAAAAAACCAGTTGACTGTATAGGTAAGGGTTTATTTCTGGGTTCTCAATTCTATTTCACTGATCAATGTGTCTATCTTTATGTCAGTACCATGCTGTTTTGACCACTGTAGCTTTTTAATATGTTTCTGGTTGAGGCAGGGAAATTCCTCTCATGTCACTCTTCTTTTTAAGAATGCTTTTGGCTATTCGTGTGCACTTACCCTTCCAGAAGAATTTGGTAATTGTCTTCTCTAATTCTGTAAATTAAGCTGTTGGAATTTTTATTGGTATTGCATTGAATCTATAAATCAGTTTGGGTGAGACTGACATCTTCACGATATTTATTCTTCCAATCCATGAACATGGAATGTTTTTCCATTTGTTTAGGTCTTTTAAAATTTATTTTAGCATTGTTTTGTAGTTTTCTGCATATAGGTCCTGTACTTCTTTGGTTAAATTAACTACTAGGTATTTGAGTCTTTCTTTTGCTATTGAAAATGAAATTTTCCCCCTGATTTCCTGCTCAGGTTATTCAGTACTAGTGTAAAAAAAATTAGTGATTTTTGTGTGTTGATTTTGTATCCTGCCACTTTGCTGAACTCATTTATTAACTCAAGTATCTTCGTCGTGGATATTTCAGGATTTTCTAAATACAGGATCATGTCATCCGTAAACAGTGAGAGTTTTAATTCTTCTTTTCCTATTTGGATGCCTTTAATTTTTTTTCTTGTCTAATTACCCTAGCTAGAACTTGTGGTACAATATTGAATAACAATGGTGACAGTGGGCATACTTGTCTTGTTGCCAATCTTAGAGGGAAAGCTGTCAACCTTTCCTCATTGAGTATGATGTTGGCTGTGGTTCTTTCATTTATGCATTTTATCATATTGAGGAATTTTCCTTCTTTTCCTATCTTTTGAAGTGTTTTTTATCCAAAAAATGATGCTGGAATTTGTTGAATGCCTTTTCTGCATTGATTGAGATGATCATGTCGTTTTTCCCTTTAATTTGTTAATGTGGTGTATTACATTGATTGATTTTCTTATGTTGAAATATCCTTGCATACCAGGAATAAATCCCACTTGGTCATGATGTATAAGTCTTTTGATATGCTGTTGGATTCGATTTGCAAGTATTTTCTTGAGAATTTTTGCATCTATGTCCATTAGAGAGATTGGTCTGTAATTTTCTGTTCTTGTATAGTCTTTATCTGACTTTGGAATTAGGGTGATGTTTGTTTCATAAAATGTGTAGGGTAATTTTCCCTCCTCATCAATTTTTTAGCAGAATTTAAACAGGATTGGTGTTAATTCTTTTCAAAATCTTCACACAGGGCCTGTGAAGCCATGTGGTCCTGGACTTTTCTTTGCTGGGAGATTTTTGATGATGGATTTAATTTCCTTAAATGTGATTGATTTTTTAAGTTCTTGTATTTCTTGTAGCATCAGTGTAGGTTGGTTTTGCATTTCTAGAAATTTGTCCATTTCATCTAGCTTGTCTAGTTTGTTGGCATATAATTTCTCATAATATCCTCTTATAATTTTTTTTTATTTTTGTAAGGTCATTTGTAACTTTCCCCCTTTCATTTCTGATTGTATTTATTTGCATGTTCTCTCTTTTTTTCTTTGTTAGTCTATCTAGGGGTTTGTCAATTTTATTGATGTTCTCAAAGAGCCAGCTATTGGTTTTGTTGATTTTCTCTATTGCTTTTTTGTTCTCATTTTCATTTATTTCTGTTTTATTCTTTATTATTTCTTTCCTTGTGCTTGCCTTGGGATTGGTTTGCAGCTTTTTTCTAGTTTCTCTTGTTGTTCATTTAAATCTTTGAGTTTAGCTCTTTCTTGTTTTTTGATATAGGCATTTAGGGCTATAAATTTCCCTCTCAAACTACCTTCATTGTATCACAGAAGTTTTGATATGTTGTGTTCTCATTTGCATTTGTCTCAAAATATTTACTGATTTCACTAGCAATTTCTTTTTTTTTTTTTTTCA
>JAQZBX010020159.1:0-33230 GCA_029593785.1 Cabassous unicinctus
CCCCCCCCCCCGCATCCTAAACATTAATCCTCATAGGCTGTGGATGCCCTTTCTCTTCAGGGCTTACAAGACACAACCAAGGCCCCTGAAGAGGCCAGTAGGAAAGTTTGCTGCATAGAAAGCTTCCTTCCAACATTCCTTGGGGGAAATTAAGCATCCCTGAAACTTCTTGTACAGGTGAGTGAATGCCTCTTTCATTCCTTGCTTAGGATTCCCAATCTGCAGGCAACCAAGGCCCCTGAATCTCTAGGTCCCTCTTCTGGCTTGAACTCATGGAGCCTTAACAAATTTGACACCTTGGAAGTCCTGCTGCCTGGTGTGTTGGAAGGACACTGGACTTAAGTCCCAGCTCTGCCTTCTCAAAGATGGTTGAGCTGGGATAAGCCAGGTGATCAGAATGAGCCTTAGTTTCCTCAATTATAAAAGGGGAGTGGTAACCCCCTGCCCCTCAGGTGGTTGTGAAGATTAAGTGAGATTAGAGATGAACAGAGGCTAGTGCCTCAAAGATTCAGTGGGCACTTATGTTAATTGAACCCAAGTGGATAGGTGATGCCGTGGCACGTGGAGGGAGCTCAGGAGAGCCTGGGACTGAGGTGGGCAGAGGAGGACCACGCAAATAGAGCTGGTGGGAAGAGCAGCCTTTTGAGGAAAGGAGGCGGGGAGAGAGAGCAGGCAGGAAAGTGCCAGCTTATGAGAGGGCTATGGCCTTATGGTTTCTCTCCTGGCCACTTGTGTGCGTGTCTCCAGCTGTAGCACCATCTTGGGCTGTGAGGCAGCTAGAAGGTTGGAGATGAGGGTGAGGCGATCATCCTGCTTGTCTCAGACTTGGTTAGAGCAAATTATTATGTCAAAATCTGGAAATCAGCCATACTTTAAGAGAACCATGGCTAGCTGGAGCCAAAAGAGGAGAGCGCCAAGACAAGGAAAGGCCTTAAAGCCAAGCCACTCGGGGAAAAGATAGCTCAGCCTCTCCAAACGTCTGAAGGCATTTCTAATCATTGTGGCTGCCCCAGGCTGGCATGGACTCCCGCAGCCAGCAATGACCAGTAAGCAGTTAGTGTGGGTGCTGGGAGGTGATCCAGGTCAATGACCAGCCTTTCTAAACCTGAGCACCTATTATTCCACGGCCTCTGCTCCAAACACCTCCGTTTGGTCCTACTTGATAGTCGGTCCTATTTCCCATCTCCTCCCTCCTTCTCCCTTCATGCCTGTTGTTTCTTTGGGGCGTGCCTGTGTGCAAGTACACAGATCCAGACACCAAACTGGGATCTCCTGGGGCTGGGGGTGGATCACCTCTTCCTACCTCCCCATCTGCCTGCAGTGCCTACTGCCCTCCAAACTACTACACCTCTTCTCCTTCCTTTGCAAGGTCTGGGTGTCCAGAGAAAGAGGGAAAAGAATTCCCCAGGCTCTTTGCAAAGGTCACTCCTGGGATGGGCTCACACAAGCTGGGCAAGAGGAGTGTCCTATGGGCATATCGGGGGCCAGGGGTCAGGAATCTCAAGGAGTAATCTGGAGGGCAGAGTTCTGGGGGCTCCTTGTCAGCTCCACACAATTTTCTGGTCTTTGGGGGGCCTCAGGGTGTGAGTTAGCAATTGCTGTTCTTCAGATCTGAGTGGGAAAATGCGGGGTTGAAGCCACCTGGGGCCAACGGGAAAGTTAGGCCATGGCCTTGGCCCAACTGTCCCTGGGAAGAGCCTTGGGCTTGAGCTGCAGCTTCATTATACTGTGGCTCTGCGCGCACAAGGGATATTAATAATTCATACAAATCTGCAAGTTAAATGCTGCGTCAAAAATAGAAATGCAATTGTCTATGATAAAATTAAAAACATAAAGTCCCCAAATCCAAAGGCTTCTACAGACAGAGTTTTCTGTCATCTGTTAGAATAAACCTCTCACTGCGTGGGGGGAGAAAAAGAAATCCCTCTGTATGCTGGCTTCCTCCCTTCCCCCCTCACCCACCAGCCTTCACTGGTGTCTCCAGAGGCCTTCACACTCGCAGGGCCTGCCTCCAGCCTTCTTCTGCCCCACCTCCTCCCTGTCTGCCCTCACTTGAAGGCCCTGCTGCTGGGCCTTCAAGGACCCAGTCCATGGGTGGTGGGTTTCTGGAAGCTGGCTGACTGCAAGGGCCTTCCCAGAGATGGTTCAAGGTGGGAGAAATGGGAAAGGTATGGGAGAAGCAGCAACAGCCCCCTTGTTTTTCTCATAAGAGTGAGAGACAGACCAAGGGCTGGGATCCAGGGACCAGGAGACCTGGGTTCGAGCTCCACCTCACTCCAATGAGCAGTGAGGCCTTGGGTAGGCCACTTACCCTCTCTGCACCTCGGCTTCCTCATCCAAGAAAGGAAGGTTTGACAGCCTGGTGGTGTCCAAACCTCTTAAAGCCTGGAGGCCCTGGTTTTTTCAAAAATTTATTTTTACTTATTTATTTTTACAAAACCTTACTAGATCTCAACGCAGAAAATAGATTAAAATGGAGAGAGAGAATGGGGTGGGAAGCCAGAGCCCTAATTAAAAGGAACACTAGGATTCTGTGAAAGGAGATCCTACAGGTTGGATCAACGATTTCCAAATGCAGAGCTGCAGACAGAGCTGGCTGCCTCAGAATCATCTGGGGAGCCTATTAAAAACAGAGGCCCCCACACCCCAGAAGGTCTCAGGTGGAGCCTGGGAATCTGCATTTAACATCTCCTCAGTTAACTCTGGGGTGCAGCCAGGTCTGGAAACTGCTGGACCATATGATCCCCAAGGTCCTTTCCTGCTCTAAAAAATCCTGACAATCTGGGTCTGTGTGGATGGGACCTACAGGGACCTCCCGAAATACCCTGCTCCTGCTCAGCAGCCCTGTCCCCTCCAGCTTTGTGCAGCCTTGACCCCCAGCGGGAGGTGGCCAGCAATGTCACTGAGCTTCCCCTAAAATGGGTGTGTCACTGGAGAAGCAGAGGCCGGCAGAGTCGGCTGCTTCTGAGGAGCTTGGGTCTGCAGGGGACACTGACAGGCAGATTATGTTGGCTAAAATGAGATATTCTGGAAATTACACAAACAATTGTAGTGCACTTTGAGTTCACAAACACTTGGGGTTTGCACTGTCTCACCTGAGCCTCCTGCCACCTATGGTAGCTATTTGGTGGGTGGGTGGGTAGGGGGGATTACTGTTATTATGTCCATTTTGCAGATGGGGAAGGAGAGACCAGAGTAATTGAGGGCTTTCTGTAGGGTCAACAGGGGACGTGAGACATGAATTTAAGCCTGTAGGGCTATAAATTCCATCCGCTTTCCCCATCGTGGTTGCTCCCAGATATGAGACTGCATCATATGTACCTGGAATGCTTGTTAAAATACAGATTCTGGGGCCCCACCCCAGACCCACAGAATCAGAATGTGTGTGTGTATGTATGCAGGGTGAAGGCTGGGAATATGAAGTTTCATACATTCAGGGGGTCCATATCCTGCTGTCTCCCCTTCTTCTTCCCCAATCCTTATACCATGGCCTTTCTGCCACACCTGGGCCAAAGCCTATGGCAGCTCCGGCAGGTACCTACACCCAAAGACAGAGCCAATCTTATGGGAGAGATTCGACTCCTATGTACATGAGGGACCTGGGCTCAGAGAGGTTAAGTAGCTTGCCTCAGGCCACACAGCACTTAGATGGCAGACGTGGGCTTCAAAGCTGTGGCTATGGTACCACTGGCAGTGTCTAATGATGCCATGTGACTGTAAGAGGAAGGAGGGTAATCAGGGTGGGAGAGGAGTTTAGCCCGCCAAGCTACATGTGCATGAGGGATGCTCAGATCTCTCATAGTGCCCCTCCCAGACCCATGCAGGCCCCCTTACCATCCAGCCTGGGGGGCAGGCACACTCGCCAGTGATGTGGTGGCAGGTGCCCCCATTCTGGCAGGGGCAGCGTAGCTCACAGTGAGCACCGTGGCTCCCAGGTGGGCACAGCTCCTCGCAGCTGCGGGGGGAAGCAGAGGTGTTAGGCACAGCCGGCATTCTGGTGAGGTGGCAGGGCGCCAGCACAGGACAGACCCAATGTTCCAGGGCTCCCTAGGAATTAGGTCATGGCCAAGTGTGAACTGCTTAGGCACAGCTGTCAGCTGAGATGCAGTCCTGCTCCTTGCCCGGAGGCGAAGCTGGGCTCAGATATAATAAAGTGAAATGTAGTGTGCTTGGGCCAGTACTTGTGGGATGGTGTGAGTACTCTTAGGGTAAAGAAGAGCGTTCTGGGGAGGGTAGACTGAGAAAGGGTTCCCTAAGAAGGGATCTTTCACTTGGGCCTTGAAAGCCAAGTCATTTTCACCAGGAGAATGGGAGGAAGGGCAGGGCAGGCAGCGGGAACAGCGTGAGCTAAGGCACAGAGGAGGGCCTAGATTCAGAAGGGCTGGGGACCTTTGGCCTTAGTCCAATGGTGCTGGCTGCCAGCTCACCTCAATACTGGGCCAGACCGTACAGAGACAGAGAACACCCTCAATCAAGGATGCCTCTGTAGCCAGAGTCCTTGGGTCCCCCACCCAGGACCCCAGAGCTTTTGATAGGCTTGGCAGGAGAACTTCAATCTTGACTTTTGGCGGTGGGGGGGTGGGGCACAGCTAAGCAGCCCTGGAGATCCCCTGTCAATATGGACTCTCCAGGGAACTGGAGTGAGGAGCTGTTTGGGGTCTGATGAGAAAAGGCAGGGAGAGGAATAGGCACTGTAAACTCCCCCAATCTGCTCCAGATATCTGCCTAGGACCTTCACTGGCTCTCTCTGCCCTAGGCGGCCTGGAAGGGCCAGGCTCCAGGTGAGAAGCAGCTTTGGGTTAAGGTCCAAGGAGAATTCCAGGCTAAAGCTGGCCCTCCTACCCCGGCAAGGGAGGGTTTCCTGGTGGTGGGGGGGTTGGCGATCAGCACCTCTGGGAGCGGCCAGCCACGCACAGTCTCGACTGGAAGCAGTCATCCCCGGCACGTGGGCGAGGCGCAGAGCGCAGGAGCCCACCCGGTTGCTGTGGTGAGGGCAGCTGGCCCCATTCCCGCCCCTCCCGGCCCCTTCCCTGGCCTCCCCTTACTCACTAGACGCCGGTGTAGCCCGGTGCACAGAGGCATTCACCAGTGCGGGGGTCGCAGCTGGCGCCGTGGCGGCACTGGCACGGCAGCTGGCAGCCCTTGCCGTGGGTGCCGGGCGCACAGAGCTCCTCGCAGCGCCAGCCGCGGAAGCCGGCGGCACACACGCAGGCGCCCGTGATGGGGTTGCAGAGGGCGCCGTTCTGGCACTGGCACCGGTTGCTACAATGGGGGCCCCAATGGTCGCTGTCGCAGCCTGCAAGAAAGGGGACGGTCAGAGCTGAGGGGTTCCCTGCGGGTTCTCCTTGGGATGGGGCCAGACCACTGCTCATGCTGCCTTCCCATCTCCGCATAGCTCTTCCCTTGGATAGGGGAGGCAAGGGATGTCTGAGCGAAGCTTTAGCCCCCACATAATCACAGGCTAAGAAGGGCGGGGGCTTGCTTCTCCACTGCAGCTTCAGAACGCAGCACCCAGCCCCGGCCATTCCCTTTCAACCAAACGGCCCTGCGAAGGCCCCTCTCCTTCCCTGAAATTCTGGAGCCACCGGGTGCCTACTTCCTGTCTTTGCTGATACTTCTCTCCCACCTGTTCCATTTCTCTCAGCCAGGCCCTTCTCTGCCCCTCTTCTCTGAGACTGCCCCCACCCTTCTGCTGCCTCCCAGCCTAGCCCAGGCAACCACCTCTTTCTTTCTTGTCCTTTGCTCTCTTCTCCACACTCATGATTTTCTCATTTTTTTGTCTAACTCTGAACATTTCTTCTAACTCTCGCCCCTCCCCTGACTCCATCTCCCTGTCACTTTCTCTCTTTCTCTCCTGCTTCTTCTCCCTTTCTGTAATGCCTGTGCCACCAGGTAGCATCATCTTCAGTTCAATTTCATTACTTGCCAAGCAGCCAGCTTCAGAAGGAGCAGGAAGAAGAAATGTTTTCCGAGGAGGTGACAGACAGCCTTCAAGATCTTTACATGTAATCAAATGTTTCAAAGAGTGACATCTGAGCTGGCTTTGCCAAAATTCGTACTATACAGCAGCAGAAGGGCCCACTCAGATCCCCAGGAGGGTCACCCAGCCTGTTGCCACCTTCCACTCTGACCCTCACACAACAGGATGTCCTCAAACCATAGCGTCATTCATTTGCATTTGGGATCAGGGTCGGAGTTAGGTCAGGCCTGGAAAGGCACAAATAATGTTTGAGGAGATGTTCAGTGGAAGAAAAGATTGCTTTCAGCTAAGAAGTCAGATGCCGAGAAGAGAATGCATCTGAATTTGCTTGAAAAGATGTTTCACTTGTCTGCCTGATAGGGTGACCAGTCATCCCAGTTTCTCCAAGGACTGTCTTGGCTTTAGGACTGTAAATCCCACATTCCAGGAAATCCCTCAGCCTGGAGCAGACCAGAATGGCTAATGGCCCTACTGCCTGAAGAGATGGGGATGAGCAGTTGACCTCTGTGCTCCAGTGATTCTAGGGGTTAGACACTCAGAGAGGAAAGGAAGCGGGAGAATAGGGCCAGGGAAGGGGACACTGGGGTAGGTCCAGTGTAAGCAAAGATACAGTGGCATCCAAGTGTCAGGCCTGGGCAAGAGTACAAGGCTCTAGTGCAGCCAATGAGTATATGGGATCTTTGGGGGCTACAGGGTTAGTGGAGGGATCACTGCATCAGCCCCACCAGCCCCCTGCTTGCCCCTCCTGCTTGCTGGCCAGGGTCAAGTGGTCACTGTCATGGAGGCTGCCCACCATCCTTCAGTAGGCAGGGCCAGTCACCCTACCTTGGTTCATCCCTTCTTCACTTCACCCCAGACGTTCACACATACAAACCAGGCTACCAAATTATGAATGAACTCCCTACATTTCTGCATAGTATTACAGTGAGTAAGGCAAAAATTGAGCACAGTTATAATTATAACCTCCACCCACACTGAGACTCACAGGACTGAGATGGATTGCCCCTCACCCTCTCTCTGGGACACACACTCAGTGGAAAGACTGGTAGAATTACCTACCCCGATCACATTGCTGCCTCCCTCTCTTTGTGTTGCCAAGCACATGTAAATTCACATAAGCTCAATGTATATATGATGTGACGACCACATTTTAAATGTTCATCATGTGCCAGGCACCATTCTAGAAGTTTTACATGCGTCATTAAAATTTAATCCTCACAACAATCCTTGAGTTAGGTTTTTATGATTTCTCCATTTCACCAATGAGGAAATAAAGGGTCAAAGAGGTTAAGTGATTACTCAAGGTCATAGCCAAGGGCAGGCTCAGGTGTTCTGGCTCCAGCTTGTTCCCATGCAGGTACTTGGGACATATTCTACAGGATGACCCTGAGGAGAGAAACCTTCAGCTGCTTTGGGGGCAGGGTGGCAGCTGCAAAGCATAAGATCAGGGATCCCATGGATACTGGCTGCTTCCTCTCCACTCAGCCCTGCGGACAACTCCAGGATCCAGAACAAGGGACTCCCTTCATTTGTTAGGGCCACGATTACTGACTATTCTGAGACCTCAGCTCTGCACGAGACTGTAGGAACCCAAAGCCAGCTGTCCCCGGTGCATTGCAGGGCACACAGTTATACTTTGCTTATCAGAGCTGACCTCCATTCCCTCTAGCACAGCCCAAGACCCTGTAGGAAGCAAAACTCTGCCTCTGCTAAGGAAGCCAGAATATGTCCAAGCCCAGGTGCTAACACTTGAGTGCTTTCATTCTTCTACTCATCCATTCAACAAACATTTACTAAGCACCTACTAGTGCCAGAAAGTGTCTTGCCCTCTGGGAGTACAGTCTAGTGGAGGCAGAGATACTGGGGCAGCATTTATGGCACACTGTGAAAGTGCTATAATAGGGGTCATTCAGAGTGTTATAGAAGCACATGGGTGGGTGTGAACCCATGGGTGGGGATCAGGGAAGATGTCCTCAAAGAAGAGACCTGCAGGGAGAGTGGGGGAGGGAATGGTTCTAAGTAGAGGAAATAATACCTGTTAAATCTTGGAAGTGGCCAATAAGCACAGGAAAAGATGCCGTGAGGGAAATGCAAACCAAAACCACCATGGGCTATACTACCTCATCTCCACTAGAATGACTATTATTTTTTTAAAAATGGAAATTAACAAGTGCTGGTGAGGACGTGGAAAAAATAGCAACCCTAGTACATTGTTTGTGGGAATGTAAAATGGTGCAACTGCTGTGGAAAACAGTTTGGCAGTTCTTCACAAAGTTAAACAGAACCACTGTATGACCTGGCAATCCCACTGCTAGGTATATACCCCCAAAGAATTGAAAACAGGGACTTGAAACAGATATTTGTACACCAAGGTTCACAGCAATATTATTTACAATAGCCAAAAGGTGGATGCAAGCCAGCCAAATGTCCATCAACAGATGAGTGGAGAAACAAAATGTGGTATATACATACAATGGAATATTATTCAGTCCTAAAAAACTGAAGTTCTGATCCATGCTATAACACAGATAGGCCTTGAAGACATCATGTTAAATGAAATATGTCATACACAAAGGGACATTGTATGATTCCACTTATACGTAATAACCAGGATCTACAAATTCACAGAGACAGAAAGTAGAGTACGATTTACCAGGGGTGGCAGGAGGGCAATGGGGAGTTAATGCATATGGGTGCAGGGTTTCTGTTTGGGGTGAGGGGAAAGTTCTGGTAATGGATGGCAGTGAGAATGGTGCAACACTGTAAATGTGATTAATCTCACTGAATGGTATGCTTGAGAGGGGCTGAGATAGGAAATTTTATGTTGTACATATGATACCACACTTCTTTTTTTTTTTTAAAAAAGAGAGTCTAAAGAGACGGTGCCAATCAAATGCAATTCATGATCCTGGATTGGATCTAACCATTGAGGAGAATCACCCAGAAGGACATTATTGGGATCTATGAAAAAATTGGAATATAGACTATAAACTTTGTATCAATGTTAAATTTCTTAAACTTGATCATCGTACTTTAGATCATTGCATAAATGAATATTCTTGCTCTTAGGAAATATGCGTGGAAGTATTAAGTATTCAAGGAGTATAGTGTATACAAGTTATTCTCAGATGTTCACAAAATAAGTAGATAGGTGGGTAAAAAAATAGAAGGATAGATAGAATGACATGGCAAATGTGGCAAAATGTTAGTCTGGGATCTGGGTAGAGGGTAAGGTGGAGTTCTCTCAAGAGTTTTGTATTATTTTTGCAACTATCCTGTAAGTTTAAAATCATTTGAAAATAAAAAGCTTAATAAATTTCAAAAAGGCTTGGAAGTGGGAAAAAGCAAGGCGTGAGGGAAAAGAAAAGGTTGCATGTATCTGGAGTAGATTTTAAGGCAGAGCAAGGTAGGAGGTAAGGCAGGTTCCTGGGCAGGGGTCTCAGGTCCAAGGGCTCTGTGAGCCGTGTGAAGGAATGCAGACTTCACACACGAGTGTTTTAAACAGAGGACTGATAAAATCTGGTGTGGCTGTAGAAAAAGTACCTAGTGAGAAGAGATGTGTGGGCAGGAGAGTCAGCGGAACCAGGGAGGGGTTTTGTTATCATAGGAAAGAGATAATGGCGACCTTGTCTAAGGTGGCAGCATTGGGGATGGAGAGAAGCGAGCAGATCCCAGCCATGCGCAGGGATGAGGTAGGATCAGCAAGGACCTGGCGATGGACAGAGTGCTGGGGGTGGGGGAGAAGAGGAGGGAGTGAGGAATGTCACCCCTGGCTGTGGCTTAGCAGCTGGCTGGATATTGGTGCCACACTCTTTAAGGGAAACAAAAGGAAGGACAGATTTTAGGAGAAAGAGAATGGGATTAATTTGGACATTGAGTTTGAGCTGTGTAAGGGACATCTAGGAAGGCATTCAAAACCCACTTACCCTTAATATAAATACAATTCTATTAAGCCCGACAATCTGGTTTTTCAGATCACAGATTGGTGTGTGAGTGTGTGTGTGTATGCACGTGTGTGTTTGTGTCTGCATGTGTGTACACGTATTTTATGAGGCTACTAAAAATATGCAGCAAAAGCTCTATGCCACAGTAGGAAACCATGGAAATAGACAGAACGATTTTGTAGACTAAAAAAGCAAAGCAACTTGGAGCCATTAATATAGGAACAAATAGACCCTCACACCCAAAATGACAGGAAGAGGTTACATTCAATTTAGAATATTCTGATTAAGAAAGCAGGGAAGTGTGTAATCCATTCCAGAGAAATTCCCCCCCAGAGTGATTAATAAAAAAAAAATGTTAGGGTTCACAGGGATGAGCTCCAGTTTTCTAGAAAATCCACTTAAAAACACCTCATTCCCCAGCAATGACAGAGAAATGAGGCAGAGCTGCAGCGAGTCAATTACCTACTCTGCTGAAGGTGAATAAAAACTCTTGTCATTATAACGGGACTTTGTATTCTTTCACAGAAAATCTCAAACTCTTTCTAGTTTGGCCTTGGAATGTCACACACACACACTTTTTTTTTTTTCTTGTACATATGATCCTAATTATATTTGACTTTGGCTGATTTTTCAAGTGTTTGTATCTTCTCTGGGCTGCTAGTGAGGGTTGAAAGGGCACCAAGAAGTGTGTGGCCTGGCTTGTTCTGGTCTTTAAGCTGGGCCACTACCTCCCTCTGCACTAGGAACACCCCCCTGGTGATCTCTTCAAACTTTGGGGTCCAGACCTAGTGTTCCTGGGTCCCCGAGACATAGAGTGGGACTGGCCTTCACCACCGACACACTTTTACATTGACTATGGTTGATTGAGCAGTTCCTATGTACAGGCAATGAGATAGAGGCTTAAAGTGGATTTTCTCACTTAATTCTCACAACAGTCCATTTGCATGGGTGCTATTATTATCCCCATTTTGCAGATGAAGAAACAGAGGCCCAGAGAGGTTAAATAAATTGCCCAAGGTCACACAGCAAGGAGTGACCAGGAGTCTGAGCTCCTAAGCCCCTGCTGTTCTGCTAGTGTTGATGGAAGAGGGGTTGGGAGATGCTGGTGACCAGCCTGGGGTTAAACAGCCACCTTGGATAATCCACAAAGAAATGAGAGAGCAGAGACTCATTTTCCACAAGTACCTTATTCAGTGATTGGTTTATGAATGAATGGTTGTTATAAGTCCTAGGTTTCTATTTCTCATAATTTTATTATTTTCAGTTAAGATAATTTATGTAAAGTCACAACTAAATATGCTATATATTTATATAACTAATTATAATGACTTTATTGAATTTCCACTATTAGGAAAAATAAAATAATTTGGCTGACTTTTTTGTCATCACTTCTGTATAAGCAGGTTTAGGTCCTTTGTGTCCAATCTCCTCTATTAGCTTTAGAGTCTCACTGGGTTGGAGGGGTGGGGGCTGGGGTGGTTCTTGTTTTGTAACTGTCCCTGTCTCCTGCTACCCCCTGTCCCCAACCACAGTCCCACCCAGTGTCCTGGCCGGAGCCCTCAGCACTGACTAGCCCTTCTCCCAGCTGTGCCAAGAATCCATCAATCCCTTCCCAACTGCTGGTGGGGATTCACTTCCTCAGACAGTGGTTCTCAGCCCAGCTGCACATTAGAATCACTCTGGAGGTCTTTAGCCATTCCTGGGCTTCATCTCTGAACATTCTCATTTACTTGGTCTGGGGTGGTGGGCCCAAGCATAGGTCCTTCAAAACAGCTCCCCAGCTTGGAAGCATGGTTCTCCCCATGATCTGTTCTCACTAGTCCTCTCAGAGAGGTGGGGGTGGGAGAGCTGGATGGCTCTTCCCTTTCCACAGAGGAATCTTGAGTCTCAGCAAGGGGGTGGGGGAGGCAGGGGAGGAGGGGCCCAATGGCATGAAGGTCAGGGGACAGAAAACAGCCTGAAAGCCACTGACCCCGAGTCACCTGAGCCTGTACTATGGCCTGGGGCAAGCCACCCCCATCCCCCCAGCAACGGAAAAACTGGGTGCAGTCAGAGCACCTCTCAGGAATGGCTCCGAAGTCCCACATCCCCCCACTCCAGGGTGGCCTCCAGGTCATGGGATTGCTCCCGGGGTTACAGAGCAGCAGGCACAGAGGCAGAGATGGAGCAGCCGTCGCCCCGAAACCATTCCAGCTGATAAAGTGACTTCCCAGTGAGCGAGGCCATTTGTCGACTGACTTGCCCCAATAAAAGCACAGACAAACCTCAGAGGCTGAGCCCCTCCACCCTTTCCATGCCCAGGCTGCAAGTAGGAGGGAGCCCCGAAAGGCAGATCGCAGCCAACGATGGGCAACCTCCTCCCCTCTCTGGGCCTCACACGTCTGTAACATGACAGGTTTGGATCAGTGGCTCTAGCCTGGAGTAGGTCACCCTCCCCAAGAGGGTGTGGGGGAAATGTGGGGGAGGTTAGCTTGTCACAATGACTGGGGACAGTCCTGCCCAACCAAGAACACCCCAAATGCCAGTGGTGTCCCCGGCTGGAAACATTGGTAGGTAATTGCTGATATCACATGATGCTGTGCCCTGTTGCCAAATGTCCCCACTTGAAACCAGGCCAGAGGCGGATGGGCAGTGTGTTTGTCCATGTACGGAAAAAAATTCAAGGTGGTCTTCCTGGCTCTAGCTGAGCCATTGCTCAGCTCCCTCTCTTCCCACCACTTAGATTGTTGGAATTAAATATTAATAGACCAAGGTGCCGTAGATTAAAACCCAAATCTCCCGACACAGTCCCTAAACCTAGAAGATGCTGACAGCACAGGACTATAATGATGTATCATTAGCTCTTAGTGATCTATTTATTAAACTTGTTACTTACTCTGTGTTACTGAACCACACTATCTATATCTCCCTTAAACCACCGAAGGGGCGGGCAGGATTCAGAGTGGCTGCGTGAATCGCAGGCCACACTCCATGTCCCACCTGTCTCCTAGGGTGGCAGGGACGGAAGAGTAAACACACACACAGGAAAAAACCCTAACTATGGACCAGCTGCATCCTCACATGGGGTATTTCATTCAATGCTCATAACAACCCTGTGCCAGTTTATTTATTCATGCCCGCAAAGAGAATCTGAGGCGAGCCATGGAAGGCAAGGTTATTAATCCATTTTCCAGGGGAAGAAACTGAGGTTCAGGGACATTAAATAACTAGATCAGGGTTTCTCAGCCTCGGCACTGTTGACATTTAGAGCTGGATAATTCTTTGTTGTAGGGGGTGTGTCCTGGACACTATAGGACGTTAGCAGCTTCCCTCAGCCCTATTCACTAGGTGCCAGTTGTACCGCCCATCAGCTGTGACAACCAAAAATGTCTCCAGACATTTGCCCTGGACGGAAAAATCACCCCTGATTGCAAAAGGCAGGATTGAGAGTCTCTCTTACTCCTGGCCCTTAAAGATCGTCTCATGACCCCCCACACCCCACCTAACAGGTCAGGAAACCGAGGGTCAAGGAGGCCGAGTCACTTGCCTATGGCCACACAGCTAATGAACTGTAGAAACAAGACGGCTGTGCCGGTGCTGAGCAGAGAGGCAGTGTGGAGACCCAAGGCGAGGCTGCGCATCTCCACAGCCTCCCTGCCCTGCGGCTTCTGCTGTTCTGGAGTCCAGGTCGGCACTCACATGCCCCCTCTCCACCCTGGAGCCTCTGCTTCGTGGCTGCACCCGTTTCTGCAGCAAATGCACCTCAATGACCCCAACACTTTCGCCTCATACCCATATACCCTTCAGCAATGGGACCAGGGAGGCCCAGAGAGAGAGGCAAGCTGGGGGCTGCCCCAAATGGACCCAGGTGCCGGCCAGAGCTGGCCTGTCCTTAGTGCCGCTGAAGCCTCCCCTCCCCCGCCCCACACAGGCTTTTAATGAGGGCCCAGCTCTGTCTGATCTGCCTGCATCACTGCCTTTGAAGCTTCCCAGCCCCAAAGACCATTTATCTCCACAATTTGCTTAGAAAGCCTCATAAATCATGTCCGTGCACAAAAGAATTACCTCTTTGGAAAAGTCTTTCAAAGGCAGCTGGCAAAGACACCACAGACCCATCAGGGGCCCTGTGTTGGCCTTGCACCCTCCCAGCATGGCTGCCCCCCACCTCCCTCCCAAGGCTCCTGAGCAAACTCCAGGCTGGGGGTGGGGTTGGAGGCAGCGTAGGGATCAAAGGGGATTTGACTAAGCTCTCCTTGTGGGAGTGAGATGGCCAGATGTGGGCTCTGAGGGAAATGAACTCACAGTGGGGGCAGGAGAGGACACAGGAAGGTCATGAGAGGAAGGCCACTGGGTCCAAGGCTGTTTCCTGTGAGGGGTGAACTCATCTCAGGACTCTACCATTTTCTGATCCTTCCCCTTCCCTCTTTCTCCCAATGATGAAGTCCATTCTGGTGGAAAGAGCCTGGGCCTGGGTCCTACCGCTCTCTCTGGCTCACTCAGGGGCACTGCGCAGGGTCCTACACTTCCAGTCAGTCTCCCCCTTGGCAAAGAGACGGGATTAGCCCAGATCGGTGGGTGTCAAGTGACCCACAGAGTTCAACAGGGTCCTGTGCCTGGGGTGGGGGTTGGGACCATGACAGGGGCTCTGGGCCCCAATTCCCACAGTTCAAGAGCTGCACTGTTTTCTTTTGGGCTCTCACATAAGGGCAAAGGATTAAGCAGTTAAGAGGTGGGGGGTGGGGGTGGGGGAATGAATCCAGTTTCTAAGATGCTTTCTACCTTTAATGGTCTGTGTTGAATTCCTCTCACAGTCAGAATGTTCTTCCACATGTCTAACTGAAGAATTTCTTGCTGCAATTTAAACTAATTTTTCCTCCTTTGTCCACTCACTCATTGAGTAGCCACTTCAGGGCCCAGTGCTTCAACGAATGCTTGTGAGGCAGCAAAGTGGTACTCAGGGTCTCTGTCCTTGAAGAACTTCCTGCCTGGTACTGCAGGCCAAACCCAGAGGCTGTGCAGAGGCATGGCTCCCTCATGGGCCCACAGTGCATTTGTGAACTAAAGCCTGGCTCACCTGTTGCCAGCAGCTTGCGCTTCCTGTTCAAGCAGGAGCCAGGAGGAGGGGGAGCAGCTGAGAGGGAGAAGGAGGTGGAAGGTTTGGTGAAACTGTTCCAGCAGCTGTTATTGGGTTCATAGGCAGCCTTAGCACCTGGGAAAGGTAAATCAAGCCAGGGTAATTTGGACCTGGGCAGCCCTGAGTGCCGTGTAGAGAGCAGCTCACAAGAAGGCTGTGGGCAAGAGGCAGGATGGACCTGGAATCCTCTGCCCCAGCCACTCATCCCGGGAGTTCAGACCACACCGCAGAGGCCTGGTGGAAGGCTGTTCTCACCAGCCAGGTACACGGGCTCTGACTGCCCTGCAGGGCTCACACCGCGATTGCCCCCAGAAGGATTCACAAGGGAGCCTGTTTTCCTTTTGGCAGAGGCAGCACCTCGAGCTGACTGGTGCACCTGGTGCTCTGGACCAGCCTGGCTGACATTTATCTAGAACAGATTGGATGTCAGGTCCAGACTGGGAGGGGCTTAAAAAGGGTGGGAGTGCCCCGCAGGGGCCACAGATTGATTGATTGAGTCAGGCACAGGTGCAGCAGAAGTGAAAGGGCCTTGGGGGCGGTGTAGGGTTAATCTGCCTGAGAGGCCCCTGTGGAAGCAATGAGGTTTGAGTTAGGATCTTCAAGGAGGGATTTTTACAGGTAGGAAAGCAAGGTTCCCCGGGTCTGGGTGGAGGGGTCAGCAAAAGCAAAGTCGTGGAGGAGGGAGAATTCAGGACCTGGGAGAGCAACTGGACAGGAGGGGGTGTACATGGCTGGGCTGCAGAGAGCCTGGGAAAGCAGGCTGAGGAGTGTGTTTCCTTGAATAAGGGCGAGGCCACTGCTTCTCTAACAATCGGGCTCTGAAGGACTAGTTTGTTTTATTTGTTTGTTTTCCAGTCCATCATATATCAACACATGGTGGTGACCGAGCAGGACTCACCACGAGGATTTGGCCACGCCCACAGTGGTCTATAGCCTGCTCAAGAGGAGCCCATCAGCCACGTGCTCGGCTGCCAAGGCAATATCAAAATTGCTGTAAAAGTTTCTAAACATTTACCCTCAATCTCTGACTTCTCTTGGCACTGGCCGGTAACAACTCTGGGGCTGTGGGTCCACGGACCACACTTTGAATAGCACTGAGCTAGAACAAGCCAGAGGAGAGATGAAAAGCAAACCAAGACGGGCTCACAGGTGGCTTTACTGGGGAACTCAGGCTAGGCAGGATTTCTGTCCTTTCTGTTTCCTTTGGGAAGTCCTGTGAACTCTCAGAGGACTGTTGTGCTGCTTAAAAGACCAGGAACTTGGGAAAGAAATATAGTTGAGGATGATATTAAAAATAATTACCAACCTGTACAGCAGAGGCACCCATGGATCAGAGTGCCTGTTGGCTGCAAATGCCCGGCATAGCTGCATTGGGGCCAACCGGCTACAGCCCAGACAGCAGCAGCTAACGTGCAGTGAGCCCTATTTTGTACCAAACAATGTCTGAGCTCTTTACAAGCCTCTTATGTAGTCCTCCCACCAGCCCTATAATCTCCACTTTACAGATGGGGAAACAGACAGGTAAGTAACCTCAGGAGAGCATCCAGAGGGGCCAGAGTCCTAGAGACGCCGCTGTCTTCCACCACCTCCCTGCCTCTGGCCCCATCTGGGACTTATGGACACCAGGTCCTGCTCCAGCCACCCCTTGTTAACTTTCTGTGTGGACTTAGAAAGTGAGCAGGGGACACTCTTTGGACCTCAGTTTTCCCATTTGAAAAATGAAGAGGGTAGCACTATATGTTCCTTAAGAGTCCTTCCAGCATAGACATGCTGTGCTTTCTGTCACCCGAAGGAACCTCAGGAGGCAATGACACAGGGAGGTGGAGAAAGGCAAACACAGAGGAGGAAGGAAGGTGTTGGCTCTTGAAGTGCCTGTGTGTGCGCTGAATCTCTGCTCACAGGTGCCTGTAGATTTACAGGCACAAATACAGCTTTCAACATGAATACAACAAACGCAGGTTTGTCTCAATTTATACAACTTTCCTTCCAAGTCCTTATGCAATTGACTTACACTCTAAATACTGTAGGAAACTTGCTATTGGAATAGCCCTGTTTCTCTGTAGAGTACTTGTGATCTTCCAAAGCACCTCTACTTATGGGTCACCAAAGCAAAGTTTGGCATTCCCTTTGCTCACATCAATAGACCGAGGCCCAGAGAAGGGAAGCAGTTTGCCCAATGTCGAGATCAGGTCTTTAGGCTCTGAGCTCACCCACCACTCTCCATGGTGCTGCTTCCCCGGGGGGGAGGGGGTCACATAACACAGGCCCACCTATTCACAGGAAATCATGTCTCTTTGGCATTTGACCAAAAGATCTTTGGGGCTTCTTGCTCAACTCTGTCTTGCTATTTGTGTCATGGTCTTTTTGTCTCCAAGCAGGGGAGGGACAGGCTGAGACCCGCTCCTAGCTGGGCTTGCCAGTCAGAGGACATTCTATTCATCACACTGGACAACGACCTTTGGTTTCCCTGGAGAGAGGAGGCCTGAATGCAAGTGACAAATGTCCTTCCCTTTTATTGAGAGTTATTATCAAAGGACAGGGACTGGCTTCTGGGATCTGCTAAGGATAAAGCCAAGGAAAGACACTTCTGCTACCGCAGGAGGAGGTCTGGTTAGTTGTTTGTTTGCTCATTCACTCAATAAAACTTTATTGAATACCTACTATGTGCCAGGCTCTGGGTATTAAGTGGGGAATAACATACCCACAGTGCCTTCCTGGAGCAGGAAGCAGCATAGAGAGAAAATAAGCAAATACTTTTATTCTGGCCTTTGCTCAAAAGCCACCTCCTTGGAGCCTTCTTGGACCACCCTTTCTGAGCTTTACCCCTATGCCCCTGGATGTATTCTTTATAGCACTTATTGTATCTGACATTCTATAATCACTTTGTTTTATTCAGTGCTGTCTCCCCAGTGCCTAGAACAGTGTCTGGCATATAGTAGATGCTCAATAAACATTTGCAGCATGAACAAATTAACAAGTATATTATAAATGTAAATTGCAGTCAAAGTATGAAAATACAAACAAGAGCTTGACAGAAAACAACGAGAGGGACTTCTTTTTGGTTGGGAGGTCAAGGAAGGCCTCTCTGAGGAGGTAATATTTACTCTGAATGCTGAAGGATGAGAAGGAGGCAGACCTGGGAAGAGCAGGAGGTAAAAGAGCCTTCCAGGTAGAAGAAAGAGCATGGGCAGGTCCTGAGAAAGGAAAGGGCTTGGCGGAGTCAAGGCACTGGGGAGGGGTGCAGCAAGGCTGGGGTGCTAGAGGGAAACGTGGCTCTAGATGAGGTGGCTGTGGGGGGAGCTGGGATTTATTTTAAGAGCTTTGAGAAGCTCTTGCAATAATCTATTGTGACTTGATGAAAGTAACAAAACAGGACTTCCCTGGAGGCATGAATTGCAACCCTGGACCAGGAGGGAGATGTCCCAACTCTGCAGTCCATCTTTCTCCTTGGTGGGCCAGGGCTTCCCAGCCTGGAAGCAGGGAGAGTGAGAGTGAGGCCTTCCAGCCCTCAGATTTGCTCAGAACACTGCCAATGAGAGACCCTCCCCCTTTCCTCTGTGCCAGGCAAGAAACAGCTGCGGCAGGGGGAGTGGGGGCAGCTCAGGGTGTGTCAGCAGCCAGGTGATTCAGAAAACGTGCTGACAGTTGTACACAAACTGAGATCTCAAATAACTGGCAGCATCACTAAGTATAGTTCCCCTTACTGTTACATACGTCTCTGGGTGCCAAGCAAGACTCCTGGAGCCCATCTCACCCATCATCAACTGTGGGTGCTGCAGTTCCCAGAAACTTGAGAGGCAAAAGGGCAGGTCAGGGCACCAGTGGGTTCCCCTGTGCAGCTGAGAACTGAGGGGAATTCTGGGGTGTCCGGTGGGGGCCCCTCCAGGAGCTGACGGCCCAGGCATTCATCCAGCGAGGATCATGACCAGCACATGAGCAAAGGGTCGGGGTTAATGGCCCCGAGGCCTTAGGCTTTCTGATGACCACAGGTGTGGTCCCCAGCGGCAGGCGGCTGTATTAAGCAGGACAGCCAAATTTTACATTTCCAGAACATCCTCTGACCTCTTAGGGGCCTGGGACTTCAGAAGGAACCTAAGGAGCTCCGCTTAACAGACATGGCCCAGGCCTTCGCCCTCCTCATTCTGTATGAGGGGAGCCCAGCCTCCTCCATGTGGGAGTCACCCCTTAAGGCCCCTCAAAAGGGCTTCTCCATCTCCCCCAACCCCCCTTGTCCACTTAGGCTCTGATTAAACACCTCCTCCTCAGAGAAGCTTTCCTCTACCCTGCCACTCCCCACTCATTCTAAATGAACTCCGCCTGCTGCCTCCTGCCTGGTGGCAGCTGGAAGCTTACCATCAGATCCTGGACTTTGGAATCCACAGACCTGGGTTTGAATCCCAGCTCGGCCTCTTACCACCTGCGGGACCTTAGGCACCGCCTCACCCCAAGCCTTTGCTTTTTCATCTCACCCATAAAGTAGGGCTTTTGTGTGCCCTATAGGATTATGATCAGCAAAAGTATTGTATTCAATGCCTGCTAAGGAGCAGGTGCTCCTTACTCAACAAGATAGTCAAGCAAATGTGGAGGTAAATAATGAAGAAAAGAGGTCAAGGCATCATGTTACCTCATTACTGCTGAATTATTAGGATAAATAATAGGTCATTTGCATCATCACCTGACTGTAAACGCCTTCGGGGAAGGGACTTCCTTTAGGCTCTGAGAAAAGGATTCAAGAGCAACCTGCTTATTCAGGTGATTCTTGGAACCATGGGTAAAGGAAAGAGGGATGAGACAGGAAAGAGGAGGAAGATAAAGTGCAACTGGAGTTTAATTCCACTGGGGTCCTCCCAGGGACAATGAAGAACATTGCCTCAGAATTATCCAAAATCAAGGAACAAAGAAGATGTTTAGCCATTGTCTGTGGATCCCAGGTGAGGGCTGCCGGGGCAGGCATGCACTTCCTGGCACTTCCCAGGTGCTAGAAAAACAGCCTGAGGCAGAGTCGCAGGTGTTTCCAAGGCAGCCTTTGGCTGAGGAGGCCGTGGGAGCCGAGCATCTCTGCTAGGGGTCAGGTCTGTTCCGTTGCCTACTACTGCTACAGTACCTCACACATTCCTAGGTGTGTTTTAGGGGTTCAGTGTAAATATTTGTTGACTCAATGAATATTTAATCAGCAAACTCTATATAAGAAACTGTGAGGGGGTGGGGAATAAAAAGACGCCATGGTTCCGGACCTCAGGGCCTCAGGCCCTGGGAGTGGGGACGGGAGTGGCACAGTGACACCTAAAGAAAGACAAAGGATAAGTCACACTAAAAGGCAAGGTGAGGTGAAGGCACACCATGGGCCTGGGTGCAGAAGAGCAGGGGCACAAGGGCTGGGAAGGCTTTAAGGGGGAGATGGGACTTGCTAGGCCTGAAGGAAAAGTCTACTCAGCTGTAAAGGAGAGACATGGGGGAGGCCTGGGAGAAAAGTGTAAGCATGGCAGCAAGGGGGCAGGCACGTCACAGGTGTGTGGGAAATGATGGGTAGGAGAGTCAGGTAGGAGGATCTCTAGGTCCTCTAACCTTGTCAGGTTCAGAACTGGAGGTGGGGCAGAAATTTGGCCTCAGAGAGGTTGCAAGTGAAAGCAGCTCAGGGGCTATGTAGGATGTGTAGGCAGCTGGGAGCTGCCTCCAGTCATGCCTGCTGTGAGTCTGTGCGTGGCTGAGTGTGTGGAGAAAAGGCTCTCTCTGCTCCTACGGGGCTTGGGTGGGAGGGCTGGAATCCCCACATCCACCCACATGTTCCCACTGAAGTTTCTCTGTCTACTCTATGCAGTGCACAACCTGAACATCTGTACCTAGTGTCCCTGTCTGGCTGCAATGGATGGCAGGTATGAGGGAGGACAGAGGGACAAGAGGTGCTTAAAACCGAGGAAGAGGGGATACTTCCCCAGATTGGAACATTTGGGACTCCTCAGGCTCCAGAGCCCAGCAGGGGATGCTGCTACCACCAAGGAGCCCGTTCCCTGGAAGCTGAAATACTACAAAGGTACTTCTCATTCTGCCGCTCAGCCTCACTCCGGGAGGATAGGAGACTTAGAAGCTGCTTTCCCTGATGTCTATTCATCTTTCTGTCAAACTGTCTCCATTTCCATCTTTGCTGCCTCCCTTTCCACTGTCACCCCCTTTCCCTCTGCCCCAACTGCTTTCTTCTCTCTCATCTTCTTCCTGTTAATGGCTGAACCCCAAAGGGGTTGGGGCGGGAGGACTTGGTGAGGCTGTCGTCCAGGACGGGCTAGAAGATATGCGGGAGCACAGCCAGGAGACTGTCTGAACTGGATGTTTGAACCAAAGGGGGTCCCAGTGGGCCTCCCCAATGTGTGGGGTTTTCTTTTCTTTTCTTTTTAAAGCATTTCACTTTCAAAAGAAGCCAGGCCTGTATGGAGGGAGCAGGGTAAACTCCGGCACACAATCAAAACGCCTTTGAACCTGAGCTGAGAGCTCTGAGGTGCTCTCCTGTTCTGGGTCAGGGGCTGGTAGGGGGCTAGGAGACCCTCGATGCCTGATTGGCAGCTTAAATGGGGAGAGGGTGGAGCGGGGAAATGGGGGCTGAAAGCAAGCTGTTCAGAATTGGGTGGGTGCACCTCTTCAACTCAATGCAAAAGCCAATCTATTACAGGTTTTCTTGTCTGCGTTGTGGTGGTGGGGAGACAGGCTTCTGTTGCTTAATGAGCTCATGGCTCAAGCTGTCTCCAGCTGGGGAGCTCGTGGAGGATTTCAAGGCAAAGTTAACACCGTGGTTAGTTCTAGCTGGCTACCTGTCATCGCTCAGGCTCTGGAGGAAGAATGATCTTATTAAAATGAGCAAACAGGAGGCAGGCTCCTCTGCAGAGCTCTCTGGGGTGGGGGTGGGTTTGGTCACGCACAAATCCAGGAGAGTCCCAGACAACTGTTTCCCTCATAGTTTGATGTGTACTGAAGGAAACTTGGAAGGGGGCTGCTGTGGGGACCTGAGCTGGGCATTAAGTCAATGGGACTCAGAACATGAGCTGTGGAGGCCAACAGACCTGGGCTCAAGTCCTGGTTCTGCAGGTGACCCTGGGCAAGGCACTAAAATTTTCTGTGCCTCAACTGCCCCATCTGTAAAATGACAGTAATACTTGCACCTTCCTTGTAGGGTAGTTGTAATAGTTAAGGGAGATGACACAGTGCCAAGCACATGATAAATGCACACTGAATAGTAGTGACCACGAAGGAACAGGGCAGTGTAGGCTATTTTCAGGCCTCAAAGCTGAGAATCCCACAGGTGAGTCACAGAGGATGAAGAGGGGGATGTGAAGACAGAGTATCAGGACCGCAGAAACCCTGGCAACTAACTAGTCCAGGTGAAGAAGCCCAGAGAGGGAAAGCAAGTTGTTGAGGATTACCTGATGAACTAGGAGCAATGCCAAGCCTAGGGCAGGTCTGCGGCCCATAGCTGGGCCAAACACACGTGAGAAGGAAAGGAAGAGTGTAAAACACCCCCTTTTGCTTGGCTTTCCCCTGCCATGTGAGTGCATTATTGTCATTCCCCTTATTTGCCAAGAACTTCTCATCTCATGAAAACAAAATTTCCATTCCTGGGAGTGGCTGAATGGGAAGTAAGAAGAGGGGACATAGGAACATGGAGGGGTGGGGAGGAGAAGCTGGCCCAGGATTAGCCAGTGGGGCTTGAGAGTTGCTTGTATTTGCTAAAAAATCCCAAGAGTACCAAAGAAAGAGCAATCAAAAGTGACTGCAGATTGTTGCAACAACTTCCAAACCAAGGCCCACTTCTCACTTCTTTTCCAACCCCACCTCTGCCTAACTTCCAGAGAGACCTTCCTAAATGATCAATCTGTTGAGGTAACTGCCCTGCTTAGAGCCCTTCCATGGCTCCAGGGTGACTCGAGGCTCACGTCCAGATGCACGGTGGCCTGGCATGCAAAGCCCTCCACACGCAGGCCCCACTTTCTGCCCAATCTCTTCAGGCATCCCTCCAGTTCCAGGTCCCCTGCAGGCCCTGCCCTCATGTGCCCCACATTTTTCAGGTGCCATACTCCCACTCCATCACCCAGAGTCCTGCCTCCATTGATTCCATTCTAGACCACCATAAGGCAAGTCGACTTGATTTCCCTTATTACTCATTTACATTTATCATGATTTAATCTTCTCAACTGGAAAATAGGGGTAAGCTAAGGAATTGTTCCAACTATGACTTCCCGAATAGTTCCACATGCAACAGATGGTGAGTTGCTATCTTTGAGTTGAAGGTAGGGAGCTGAAAACTCAGATGAACAACCCAAAGACCTGGAAAACAGACATACTAATCCGTGTCCTACCCACATCAAATGGTAGGGTGAAATAAAAGAGAAAATAATTGCCATGAAAGGACTTAGAACACCACTGAGACCCTCCCTCCAGGCCTAGGTTTCCTCATCTGTGCAAACAGCAAGTTGAAGAAGAAGGTCTCCAGGAACCCTACCAGCTCTAAAGACATAACTTTCTGAACTGAATAGTCTTAACAATCCATGATCATAACAGGAGCTGTCAGCAGTGCCAAGAGGGCACACAGAGCCCTCCCTGGGCCTGGCCCTCCTAGCTCCCCATTATCTGGAGGGGAATTTGGTCAGGGAGGGGCACAAATGGGGCTTCAAATATTGTTGTAATATTTTCTTTCTTTACAAATGATCTGAAGCAAACGCAGCACATGCTAATGTTGTTCAATCGGGGTGGTAGGTGTTTTTCATAGTTTTCTCTTTTTCTGCAAATATTTAACAATTTAAAAAAGAATTTGGCTAGCCTTTCCTCAGTAGTAATAGCTCCTTGACTTCCTGCACTTGCAACGGGAGGGCACCATCTCCAAGCGCAACCATTTATCAATTGAAAGGACCGAATTTGGGGGTGGTAAGATCCCCACTGCAGGAGGTATTCAAGCCGAGCCCAGATAGGTACTGAATATTGTGGAAATGACTTCTGCACTGAGTGAAGGTTGGAGTCTTTGATCTCAAAGGACCCTTCCAATTTTCAGGTTTTATAATGCAACTTTCTTCAGGCCTTGGGGGGCCATGGCGTTGTCCTTGGTGCTGAATTCCTCACCAATGGACTTAAAAAAATTTTTTTTGTTCTTCTTATTCATCTTGTTACCAATGGACTTCCGAACACAGACTATGGAAAGGAGAACAATTCCTTCCACTCTTGTCACTCAGATACAAACTAAAGCTCCAAATTTCCAGGCTATTCTGGTGATAAAAATGACCTGAAGAAATGCTTCTTAGAGGGGCTCCTGGCATTCGCTCTCCTAAAACCTCTTCTACTCCTGCCTCCAGCTAGACTTTGCTTGTTCTTTCTCAAGCTTATGCTGAAAAAACACAGAACTGGGAACCAAAACGCTTGGGATTGTGTTCCACTACAGTCACTGACAAGCTGCATGACCCAAAGAAAATCCTTTCACTACAGTGAGTTTCTGATACCTCATCTGCCAAGTGGAGATAATTACACCAGGTGACAGAATGCTTGAAAACATGCTTGCAAAAACATGTAAGTGCAATATTACTATTAAGTTGTAATACTAACACGATTCCTGCTCCAATTAAGTATGCAGTGGAGCTATCAGGGTGGAAAGCAAAGAAGACAGTGAGTGTAGGGGGTCGAATTAAGCTAAAATGACTCTTGAGAAAGTTTTGAGGAAATTTGTCCAGTTGGTTTCCCTGTGGCTAAATGAAAACCTTTTCAGATGGTGCCTGGTGACATTTGCAAGCATCAGAGAATTTCAGAGTGGAGGCAGGAAGCAAAGCATCTCTAAGTAGAAAGGATGGTGTGGTATCAGTCATACTCATTGGGCTCAGGAGCAGCTTCATTGAGTCAGGGAAATGGGGGCTATCTTGGATAGTACAAAGGGTTGGTGGGCTGAGTTTCAGTCTACTTTCTAGTCCTGGCTCTGCCATTAGCCTGTTCTCATAATGTAGAGGAGCTGGGCTCAAGTCAAACCCACCCACTGACTAGCTGTGTGACCTTGGTAAAGTCACTTCACTTCTCCAACCCTCAGTTTTCTCTGGTGGAAAATGGGTATACTACAACCTATTCCCCAGTTGGTAATAAGACAAAATGAAACCATGGATGACAGGGAGCTTGCTAACCTGCAGTATTATGTGAGGTTGGTATTTAGCCTTTCTGAGCCTCAGTATTAATCACCTACCAAATGGAGACAAGAAGGCCTGACCTCACAGAGATGTAAGTGGGGTGAGAATGAGGAAAAGAATCATGCACACACATTTTATCCTTGTGAGAGATGAGGGGAGATGGAGCAGTGGAGAGATGCTGGACTGGAAGTCAAGAGACTGGAGTCCTAATCCCTGCTCTACCACTATTCAAATGCGTGACTCTGGACAACTTGACCTTGGTTTCCACATCTCTAAAATGAAGAATGGGCTTGGTTCCTGGAAGCTCTAATGTTCTACACATCCAAGCACTGGTCTTCTTGACCCACAGAGCCAAAGCAATTCTCCACATGCCCCCTCTCAGACCTGGCTAAAGTTCTCTGAGGGAGGTTAAGAAGGGTCAAGCAAACACCATTCATTTCCGTTTTGTCCCAATTGGAAAGGCCAAGCATCAAGATCCAGAGAACAAATAGGCTTTCCTTCCCCTTGCTCCTTATGTGATCGAGCCCCAAAGTGAGCATGATTTATACATACATGGTGGGTCCTGGAGACTCCAGACAGAGACTTTGGGGCTGTGAATTCAAAATCTTTGTGTTCTGTTGAGCTCCCTGGCTCCAGCCTGGTGCTCTCTGTTGCTGGCATCCTCAACAGGAAAATTAATTGCTGTTGTCATTCTGCTTTTTGTTCTAGCTATATTCCAGGAATAAGATATCTGAATGACATTAAATAACGTGTATATAAAAGCCCTTTCTAAAGTCTAGAGCAGTGAACACAGAGAGGTGGACTCTAGGGCTGGGAGAAAGCCAAGGACATCTCCCCACTGGCAGCCTCCCCAGGTCTCTTGAGCATGCGGACACACAATGGGAGAGGAGCTTCAGGCTTCTTGAAATTGTGCCTGCTGATCCAGCCTGCAAACACCAGCCCCCTCATCCTCCCTTGCCCCAGGGGACACACCTCGCCACATTCTTTCTACTCTTGAGTCAGTGGCTGTCACAAGGCTAATAATTCAGGTTCTGATTCAGAGGCTGCACACCACTGACCTGCCTGGGCTGAGGGCTCCACGATGCCAGCACCGAGTTTGCCTAGGAATGATCATGAGTCAGCATAGGTGGGTCACCAGGTGCTTCTGCCGGCCCTGGCTGCCTCTTCACATTGATGACACAGTTAACTCATTATCATCAGCATGAGGCTTAGGCAGCGTTTAGCCTCAACCAATAGCCATGCACACACTTCGGACAACCTTAGGAAAATAAAGTGCCCCCCCACCCACACCATGTAGGGCATTTCTAAGGCAAATAAAATGACCTCCCAATCCAATATTTTGATTCCCTGCTATGGTTCTCTTTGTTAGGGAAAAGTGGAATAATTTGCATGTGTGCATATAAAGGTAAACATCAAGCTACATCCTGGCAGAGAAAATGCATCTTCACTAGCCCACTGACTATTTACTGAGCATCTACCAAGTACGGGCACTTGTTGTAGGCAGCATGATGGCAGAGAAAGGGAGTAGGCAGGGGATGGGTGTTGGGAAGAAACACAAGTACAAACATGAACTAGATATGGTCCTCAGCTGCAGGGAATTTATGATGCAGTTGTCAAAGTTTTCCATCCCTTTTTGCAGCATTTCTTCCCACCATTGCTAAGGAGGACATGGGGGAGAGTGGCAAGTCCACCACACAGACTGAGAGCTCCAGGCTGACACTGGGTCACAAACTTCAGAGGATGGAGAGGTGGCAGGGACCACACATCTCATTGCAGCCAGTGGTTTTCAGTGATTTATTTATATAATTTTTAAAACCAGGGAATCCTTTCTTCAAAGGAAACCTCAAACAGAACCCCAAATATAGGGCTGCTAAAGGTAGAGCTGGGGTGGGGGTAGGGAGCAGACCCTGAGCCCTGCCGGCTTGGCCGCTCCTTCAACCCTCCTTCAGGGCACAAGTGGAAAGCTGTCAATTCCCTCAGCATCAATCGAGCACTGTGCTAGGTGCGGGATCAATAACGTTGGAAACACACACACAATCCCCACCCACAGGCTGATGGTCTTGTCTAACTACCTTCTTTTATAGACAAGGACGCTCTTGCCCAGAAGGTACGGTGACTTGCCCAAAGTAAAAGATTTACAGGACCAGAAACTAGGTCCTTGGATGCCCAGTCCAATGAGCGCTCTTTCTACTATGTTCATCCGGCCTCTGTCTAACGACACGCCCTGTTTTAAAACCATGAAATAGTGAAACCTGAACTCCTGTCCCCGTGTCGCTTGCCACATAAGCTAGGAGACTTGAGAGGGCAGCAGCGTAACCTGAAGTTCATAAGAGCATTCCGCTGTTACGTTCTGGGAGAAACTACCTGGTTCTTTGGAGTCTGTCTACTTATGGTCTTAATTACTTGCATATACGAGATCTTGCAATCTGTGCCTAGGGACTCTTTGAATTGCAGATTAATATTCAACTAGCTGGAATGATCTTCAGAAGGAGGCTCGTGGTAATTAAGTTGGTTAGAGAACACTTCAAGCCAACTTTTTTTTATGGCACACAAGAGCTGTAAATTGCCAGTGGAGGGAAGACCTGTCCCTTAACAGTGCTTCATGGGAGGCGTCGGGGGTCGTGCACCTTGCTCTGAAAAAAAGGGAGTGTCCTTGGGGTCCCCTTCCCAGGGGGTGGGGTGGGGATGCTGCAGACGGTAGGAGTGGGAAGAAAGGGGAGGGAAGGGGTGAGAATTTGAGCAGTGGGGCTGAGAGGCCCGTATCATATCTGTGGCTCAAGACTATCTTTCCCAAGACTCAGTCACGATTTCCTGGGAGGAGCGGTGTTGTGGGGTGAAGAAGGTGGTGGTGCATTTCAAAAGCAGAGGCTAGGGCAGTGAGCAGAATCTAGGGAGTGAAAATGCTGGGTCATAGTTGGCCTTCTGAGCACAAGAAAACAAAACAACAGCAAAGGAGTCTTTGAAGACTTTGCCCAAACCTGCAGGTATTTTTGAAAATAATTTTTGGTACCAGTGCTGAATAATCTATACATTTTAGAGGAGCTGCTCTTACTGTGTATGACAAGGCAACATAAATGATCAAGTGTGAAGTTTATCACAAGTGATTTGCTGCTAATATAGTACAAAGCTGGTGAATAATTTATTTTTTGTACTAAATAACTAGTGTCAAGGTTATAAGCACATAACTTCTCTATCACTTGCATTCCTAGATGTTTTCTTAAGTGGGAGAGAAAGGGTGAGGTGTCACCACCAGGAGCCACCATGTTGCCCATCAGCTACAGCCAACTTATCTGGGCCGTAGCCCACGTGACCAGCATATGCCACTGCATCTCAGTGGAGTAAAGATTGAGAACGATGTTCTCCAGGACATGGTCGGAGAACTGGGGAGACCTTCTGGTGGCAGTGGGGGGTGGGCAGGAAGAGGAGGGAGGGGCTTTCCCAGCCAAGCGGCAGTCACACTCACTGGCCCGAGGTGGGAGTGTTTGAAGGGGCTGAGAAGGAGCAGTCACAGGTGGTGACAGTCCTATTCCTGGTTCAGAAATGCCCAATGGTGGGAGGGGGAGGCAGGTGCTGCTCAGTCTCTCCAGCAGCTCCGTCCTCTGCCCTCAGTTGAGGATGGATGTTCTCCAGGACTACTTTGCTCAGATGTGGCAAGTAAGAGGTTCCAGAGGACTCCGAGGAAGCAATGAGCAGAGAGGGGCAGGAAGAGGGGATGGGGGTGGGGGGGTTGGGAGAGCCCTGACCCAGGGAGGCCTCGTCCCCTTCCTGGATATGCTGTTGCCCAGTTGGGAACTTGGATCAAATCACTTCATCCCTTCAGAGCTCAGTTTCCTTGACTGTAAAAATAACCTTTCAAGAAGAAAAAAGTGAGATGCAGGAAGCCATGCACAGCCAACCGCTTATGTGAATGTAGAGAAATTTGAGGCAAAACAGCCTCATGCTTGAGAACCCTAGGTTCCTGCAAATTCCACTTCTGATAAGCCTTGTGTGACCTTGGACAAGTCACTTCACTCCCGTGAGTCTCAGTTTCCCCACCTGTGAAATGGGGATAATCATAGTGCCTGTTTCACAGAGTTGTCACAGAGCTTAGACTAAATAATGCACGTAAAGCCCATAGAGCAAGCATTCAGAGTTGACACCCAATGAATTTAGCTATGATTATGATTATGATTATGATTATTAAATAGCCCAAATGGCCAACAATAGAGAACTGGTTAGGCAATTATGACACATCCATGGAATATCACGCAGCCATTCAAGTGATAATTATGCGATAACATGTAAAAGTGACACCATGCTGTCAAGGAAAAAACCATAATATTGCAAACCATATGAACACATATTGGTGATAAAATGGTGTATGCATGTGAACAGAGAATGCAAAATAATAAGCAGAAATTAAGATAACCCTGTGAGAATAGTGGGATTTTTTTTTCTCCCTAAATTCTTACTTTTTTTTAAAAAAGCAGTTTTATTAAGATATATTCACATACCATACAATCTATCCAGAGTGTACAATCAATGGCTTTTAGTATAATCACAGTGTTGTGCAGTCATCACCACAAAAAATTTTAGAACAATTTCATTACTCCAAAAAGAAAAATTCCATATCCCTTAGCAGTCACTTCTCAATTCCTTTATTCTTCCCCAGCCCTACATAACCACTAGTCTAATTCCATCTAATTCTTACTTTTTTAATGTTAAGAAATCAGGCTGGTAATGTTAAGATGCTCCTGGCTGGGGGTGGGGGCATGAGCTCCAGCCTTGGCATTCTGAAGCCTGGGGCTTCTCCCTGCCCCCTTGTGAGCAGTGGGGCCTGGAGGCTGGACTCCCACAGTCTGGGAGAGTCTGGGGGTCACACGGAGTCCTGGATCCCGAAGCTAGAGTCAGGCATGGGGCGTTCTCAAGCACCTGCCTGAGCAATGTCAAAGCAGCCCAACTGACTCCTTTGCTTAATTCGTGTCGATCGATTTCCTATTTTTAATTAATAATTCTAATTATGATGCAGCAAATTTGCCCAACAGCCACGACTGAATTAATCAGGGTCTATTGATTGGGGCTGCAGAGTTATCCCACAGTTTCTGGCATCATCGATTTCCTGTTGGGAACAAATAAGAGAACTCACGTAGGGCAGACCAGCCCTAAACTGGACCCAAAAGCACCTGACTACCATCCCTACCCCACCACTGGCAGCCACCCACAGCCCTCATTAGCTTTCCCGAGGAAGCAGGGAAGGTCTGCTGACCAGCCAGCCTGGTGCAGGGGCCTCTGCAGAAAGGGGCACCTCAGCTTCTGTGCCCCCGTGCACTGGGCTTTGTTTAGAATCCTGCTGCTATATCAGTGAGTGGAGATTAACTTCCATCTCACTGTCCCTTTTGTGGTAAGAACCTTGGAAATCCTCCTTTCCTTCCCCATCATAAGGTAGAGGCCCTTGGGGGAGCAGGGTCTTGTCCCAGGCAGCCTAGGAGTCACTGCAAAGCTGGGGTTGGAAATCAAATCTTTGGCCTCCATGTCCTTTCCCACCCACCTGGGAGCAGAAAGCGGAGGGCAGGGGCAAGTTTCACCCCATATCTCTGTCCCCGACCCTGGGGCCTGTCATCAGGCTGGGAACATTGGCGGTGCCCAGTGTGGCCTTGGTGAGCCAGGCCCCTGTGTGCCTGGCTCCGCTCCACCTTGGGCTCTGTGCACGGCCCTCTGCTCTTTTCCTGCTGGGCCTTGGGAAGTCAGGCTTCTACCATACTTCTCCAGTCTCCACAATCGCTCTTGATATCAACATGGCAACTTGATACCCACAATCTTGAGTCCTTGGCGGTCCAGAGGGAGCCTAAGTCAATCTTCACAGCTCACTGAAGAACAGATTTATGAGGAAACTGAGGCTCAGGGAGAGTAAAGCAACCTGCCATATTCCCACAGCTAGTAAAGGGCAGAGCAGAACTTGAACCCAGGACTTTCTTACTCCAAAGCCCAACACGACTTCTTTGTAGGAAGCACAAGTAACACGGGACCACCCCGGGGGTTCAAGCTTCAAGGTATCTCAGTGGTTCTCAGTTTTGAAGCTTTGCCACTAGGAATAGGGAACGAGGGAAATCCCGCTCAGGAAACCACCAAACCATCCTGAGACAGGGTATGAGATAGTACCTCCCTTCCCTCCCAGGACACCTGTGACACCTGCAAAATTTAATTGAAACTTTCCCTCCCCCCTCCCCCCAGCAGTACCACAACTTTGGCCAACAATAACTATCCAGGGATAGGAAGTAACGACTCCCCAGACCAAGGCACCACCCCTCTCAGAGAAAATGGGGGCGCATCCCTAGCACGCAGTGGTGCTGGGCGCATGGTGTACCTCAGGGCAGAGGAGGGGCAGGGCCGGTGGCAGAGGACCCAGCTCCACCAAGGGAGGCTGTGGGCCTCGGAGGGTTCCCCATCTGTATACTCATCTGCATGGAGGTGGACACCCAGTGACTGAACACATGGCGCCCTGAGGACAGAACCTGGCACATTGTGGTAACTCACTAACGGTCGGCAGTGGTTATCGCTATGGAGACTGAAGATGGGAACAACAGGGTTGGCAGGGATACTGGGAAATAAAGATGAAAAATAAAACACAGTCCCTGGGTCAAGGAACTCACCATCTGGTGGGGAAGAGAATCCTAATAATTATAATATCATGGGGTAAGTATCAGTTTCCTCATCTATCAAATGGGGGTAAGGATTCTACCCCAGAAGACTGAATGAGAGCATGGTACCCAGAATAGAGGAGAGGCTCAGCAAGGGTTTGTGAGATGTAGGAAAGCAAATCTGCACAGGAAATCTGATTGATTTATTCATCAGTTGGATGGCAAATACCCGCTCTGGTGGGACGCAGTGCTGGGAATGCTGGGGACTGCAGAGAAGTCACCTGGGCTAGAGTTGGCCCACCTTTCCCCTGGTCCATAATCTCTGCTTACGCAGGGGTCACTTCTTTCTCTAGGCTGCTGTGGGGTAGGGGTGGGGATGGGGGAGGGTGGAGCCTCCCACTTGGGGTGGTGGCTGTGTGGGAGATCCCTGACTCTGTCATGGGAGGCAGTGGTCGGAGGCAGACCCTTCAACATTTCTAGGCTTCAATTCGTAGAACACGATAGGGTAAAGTGGTTGTTTTTTTTTCTCCTTTTCTTCCTGAATTAAGCCAAGAAGAGTTGCTTATAAAATTTATACTTTTCCTTCTATTTATTTTTTTTAAAAAAAGCAAAACACCTTTATTAGTTTCAACAATCATCAACCTAACCAATCTTATTTCAACTATATCACTTCCCAGGTATTTTCCTTTTTTTTTTTTCTTTTAGTCATCAGTTAGGATCAGTTGAGTTATTTGCTGCTACCCTTTGACTCCAGGTCTGTAGAATAACCCTCTTTTTTAGTACTTTCCTTACAATACTTGTACGCTGCCACCAGAGAGCAGTGGGCTCTCTCATTTATCTGGTTCAACGATACTTTGAGATCAGAATCACAATGCTGAATTAAAGAAAATCATTTTTTATCCTATTCTTAAAAAAGAATCTCCTTCTCATCTATCCCATTTTTCCCCCCTGGAAGCAAGGAGTTAAACAAAATTTAAACCTAGTGACTCCTCTTAGCAACACCCTTGACAACCTGCAACATTGACAAATTGTCTCTGATCCAACCTGCCTTCTTCTACAAAGCTTCCAGCTACAAATCCAAGCTGACAGCAAACTATCACCTTCCAGCGACAAGTTTAAATGAGTTATTATTTGTAAAGGGCTGAGAAGAGTGTCTAGCACATAGTAAGCAGCTATACTAGTGTCTGAGGTTATATTTATTTTTAAATTTTTAATTCCTCTTTTTTCTTTGCACAAGAATGAAATTTTTTTCCATCACTGCAGGAATTAGCAATGAATGGGTCTTCATTACTCTGGTTTAATTATCCACTCCCTGTGAATGGGGAAAGGGGTGCCCGTGGAGACAGAAAGTTGTCCCAAAGGCGGTGTAGCTCTCAGGGCTCATCTCTCTCCTCTTCCAACACCTCCAACGGGGAGACTCTGCAGCCCCCTCGG
>JAQZBX010020160.1:8120-33325 GCA_029593785.1 Cabassous unicinctus
AGAAATTGTGCAGTGTTTGATCCAACTCCATGTTGTCATGTAGAAGGATGGAGAGGATAGGAAGGCTCAGTACAGGAGTCAATTCCTGTTATTTCTTTGTTCTCTCCAGTAATAAGTATGCCCTAGGAAACTGAAGGTCAAATTGATACCCTAAAATTCCCAGGGGCTCCCCTCAAGCCCTTGCCCCACAAAAGAAATCATTACTGCCAAATTGCCTCCCATCACTACTGCCTGTGGACAAAGCGTTCTCTTTGGTCCCTCAACCACTTGTCTTGCTGTAATGACGGTCAGCCTTGGCTACCTACCCACAAACTTTATCTACTGAGTATATTTCTGACCTTTATTCTTCATTTCTCCGTTTTATATAAGGAATCAGATTTGAAAAAAAAAAGACCTACTCAATCCTGAAACAGCCTCAAATAATCTCTTTTCTTTGTTTAAATCTTACATTTAAAAGCCCTATGTATTGCAATCCCATAACGCATGAGAAGATGATGGAATATGTCATCATTTCAATAATTATGACTTATTATCTATGAGGACATGAGAGCACAGAAGTAAAGTCAGAAAAGCATAAAATTTCAAACAATTACCCCCTAGGTATTCCTGTTTTCACTAGCATGGGAATAATTTTACACTTAATGAATGAGTAATAGAAATACAGATGCTTTGAGAAAGACAGATAGAATATGTAAAATTCAAATGTTCATAATAGATGTTGAGTTTTATTATTTATGATATTAGTAAACATCTTTAATGCATTTAAATTATTGTTCAATTTACAGAGTAAAATGATTTTTTCCAAACTTTGAAAATATTTCTATTGTATAGAAGAAGGTAGAAGAGATATAATTTGCCTTTGGATTTTGGAGTCTGTTAAAAATTAGAATAAGAAACAAATGCTACAAAACAAATTTTTTTTTTTTTCTTTTTGTTTTCTATGCTTGGTTTTCCATAATACAACACATTCCTACAGGACATATAACAAAAACCACCATAAATATTATTAACTAGGGCTTAATTACATTTTGATCTCATATCGTGTTTGTGTAACAGTTTTTTTTACATATCTTCATTATGTAAATGACAAAACATTTAGATAATATTATACTAAATCTATAAATGTTAACCAATTTTAACCAATAAATATTATTGGCCCCAGTATATTATCCTGTAAAGATTTCACCCCTGTTTCTTTCTAAACTACAGATATGCCTGTTTGGCTGTAAAAATGTAAAACAGGGGTGATAACTCATAGCCTAAAGGCATTTGAATTCAAGGAAAATATTGAGATTAAAAATTATTATTCTAAAAGACAAGACATTTTTCTAAAAAACAAGATCTGGTTGTTAACCACAACCAGATCTGAGGTAGTTCAGCTAGATGAGTAAGTGCCAAACTTTGCTACTCTCAAGAACTTCTCTTAGTATTCTCCCTCAATTCTCATATTTTAAAATATATTATTTGCTAAAAAGCATATACATCATTATTGTGTTCATGGAACCCCATTACTACCATTAAGACTATGACAGGAGATAGGACTTGAGAATTGATAAGGCAACTCATAAAATAGAGCTAGGTAATTTCTGGAAAAAGGAATTTTAACAAATGTAACTAAAGGAAACAGACTTTTCATGCCAGACTCTCCCTTCATATATTTCATAAGGAAGCAACTACACTTTAAAGATATTCTTTCATTATTAAATGTTCCGAAACATAAGGCATCTATTTGGGGATTTCTGAAGTCTTTCAACAGATTGGTGTAGCTCCTGAGCTTCGAAGAGCAAGATATCACAGTAATGAATGATTGCATTATTGCCACAGTAATGTCGGGTGACCTTTTCCAGAAATACCCAATGTGCTGAAATACCCAATGTCTGCATCTGTGAGCCAGGGACTTATTACACCTGATTTATCAATGTAAATGTTCAGTGGGCCCAGAACAGATCTGTGTGTGAGGTTTATCAAGAACAACGGGTGAAGCCTTTCTAGTTTATTGGGCAGAAAGGCGCAGGTATTACAAAGCATAATTGCATTTAATACTTTACCCGAGTCTATGCTAGAGCTACGATGGAGTAAAAGTTAATTTTAGTGATATCAAACTATAATACCTTGTTAAAAGGACTAATGCTTAAAGTTTTCTCTTATTCTAATTGAGACATTTCCTTAGTGCAAAATAATATTAAGCTATATAAAAATATTTGTAGATTTCAAATGTTTATGCTTTATTTAGAAGCTTATGCTTTATTTAGAAGTTAATGCTTTATTTAGAATGGGCAATATACTACTCCTATGCTTTTTATTATTCAATGGTTAACTTCTCTGTGTAAAATGGAAACCGTTTTCTTTAACCATTACTATTTACTACCAAGCCTTCTTAGCAGAATGTTTAGTTTAACTCTACTTTGGTCCATTTTTGAAGGGCCTTTTTAAAATGAGAGCAATTTTATAGAGAAATTTGATATTTTAAATGATTAGAGAAAGCATACTCTTGCTTTTTGGCAAACAGGCATACATACTTCCTTTCATATATTAATTTATCTTTTGGACTTGGAAACCAATAATAGGCTTAGAATGGAAAATATTACAAATATAAGTGGGTGAAAAATCAGAAACACAATATGAAAATCTCTTCAATATGCACATCAGAAAGAAGTGCTAGGAAAATACAAACAATGGGCATTGGTCTGGATCAGGGAAAAGTACAGATAATGTGATCCCTTGTGTTGCTTCTATCTGTGAAGGGAGAACTTGAAATTAGTGGTGAGAAATTACTCATTTTAAGACTCATCCTACCCTAAAAAATTGTGATTTGGGCTCATCCTTAATATTCTAACTTTTCTTCCTTATTCCTGGTATTACATAGGAAGAAAAATGTCTAGAACAGAACTGTCCAGTTAAATATAATGCATTATATGTGTAATTTTCGATTTTCTGGTAGCATATAAAAAAGGTAAAAGGAAACATGTAATTAATTTTAGTAAAATATTTTAAACCAATATAATATAATTAATATAATATAATGCAATGTTAAGTAATACCATAATGTAATATGAAATGCTATAGCATAACATAGCATAGCTTAACATAACATGACATTGCATAACATCATGTATACAAAATATTTTCATTTCTACATATAATAATTACCAAAATTAATATGCATTTTATATTCTTTTTGGCAACAAAATCTTAGAAATCCACTGTGTAATTTAAACCTACTGCTTATCTCAATTTGGATGTTAAATTTTTGGTGGCTAAAGTAAAATGCAATTCTATTAAATGATAAATTTGCTTTTAACAGGAAGACATTTTACACTGCTTCAGATTTACATTGCAATTTAAATGAACTAAAATGAATAAAATTAAAGTTTCAGCTCATCACACTATACACATTTAAGTGTATATTTTATTTGTGAAATAAAAGCATTCTATGTAAAACTATAATTTTTAAACCTATGCCAAATTCTGAGCAGACACACTTGTGCACATGCAAATTCATGTATGCTTTCCTCTAAGAGTCTATATGCACACCTATCATTCTTTATGAAATCCTTCATGCTGGCTCAAACTGGCATTCAAATGAGCATCAATGTTTTTGAAGTGTCTATGACTGCTTTCGTGAATAGAAATGTTTTATATTATAACTCTGCTATTAGAGAACCTATTCACCATATCCATTTTCAATATTTTGTGTCACTATTTTCCAATGTTCTTTTACTATATAAATGGAAATAAAAATCAAATTTCCTCTAGTAGTTCAGATGCATTTCATCTTGCATTTACACTTGATACCTGCTAAAAAACATTTTTATTAACATCTATATGTTTTGTTATATACTTTCCCAGATATTTCTATTCAATATTAAAAAATGCTTTGAAATTTAACAAATTTATAATCACTATTCTTTATAATCATAACACATATTGAAGCTATCTTGAAAAAAATTTGACCCTTTGTGCAAAGTAACCAGTATAATAAATAACTTTATTTGGAGAATTTTCTCCTTGCTTAAAATATATGTATGTAATAATTATCAGAAGCAATATTATGCTCATCTGGCCTAACCTAGAAATCTTCCCAGTGCAGGGAAGAGGTAAGCATTTTCAACTCTATTACCTCTAGTTTTTGTTTCTCCTGTTCCTTTTCTTTGGCTACATGGTAAATCAAGATACTGAGTGAGCCTTAAAGTTTTATATCCAATTATATGAATTCACACTAAGAGCCTACCCCACACCTCCTCTACATGTTTCATATAAGTGTGTAAATTAAGGCTGGCCACATGGGGGGAGCAAAATGGACCCACTTTACCTTGAACTGTTTTGTGCTAGAGTCACTTGGCTGCTCTGAAATATCTCTGAATATTTATTATGACCTAAAAATTCCCACCATTAGAAAAATCAGCCATGGAAACTTCAGAAGAATTTCTGAAAATACAGATAGAGATTGAAAAAGGGACAGATAACATCTTACTTATTATTACTAACAACCATCTGAGTGAGAAGTGAAAGAGTAGACATGAACACCAGAGTCTCTGGAAATACACTCATTCATGTTCCCCTCTTGCATAAAAGCTCTTCAATTTTTCTTGCATACTTTTTAGATGAAAATCACATTTTTGACAAGTCATAAAAAGCCCTCCTCATTCTTTCCCTAACCTCATTGTCAGTACTGAACTAGTTATCGGTGTTTCAAATTACAATTTACTCAGAGATACCTAAACTCCAGTGAGTATTTAAACACAGAACTATCTCTAGGAATGTGCTTAGCCTACTCATTCCTTCTTCATCTTCATTCATCTTCATCATAATGCCAAATCATTCTTCATGGTTCAGCATCTTACATCTTTTTTCCTGACACCCATCACGCACTTCTCAGTTGGTGTTTGGAGCTCCAAAAGAACTTTGCGTTTCCCTCTGTCACAGTTATTATGGAATTGGTTTCTCCATTGCCTCAGTTGTCCAGGCCACCTGCAGTGCACTCCTTGAGAGAAAAAACCATATTTCTTCATATATCTTGCATGTGTTAAGAAAAATGTCTCTTAAAAAATGAATATGGTATAAGCACTCAAGGGGAGATAGAACATATGACATTTATTGTGGGGAAGTAAGAATGATGTGAGAATAGAGATCAGAGACTGAGACAGGGTTTTCTTACTTCTTAATTCTACAATTTTAACTTTTCCTAGGGTTCACACTGCCCATATAAGACCCTTGAGGAGCAACCTTGTAACTTACTTTAATCTCTAACTCCTTGAAGGATATTCTTAGCCTATGTGATATAAAGGCTGAAATACAGATATGTTTTTTTTTTAATTTTTAAAGAAACTTTAGATTATACAAATGTTACATCAAAAATACAAGGGATTCCCTTATACCCTACCTCCTCCTCCTCCCTCACTTTCCCACATTAACATCTTTCATTAGCGTGGTACATTTTTTTACATCTGATGAACACATATTGAAGAATTGCTACTAACCATGGACTATAGTTTATCATTTACACTTAGCGCTGCAAAATTTTACAGGTTTTGACAAAATGTATAATGGCCTGTATCCATCACTGCAATGTCATGCAGGACAATTCCAATGTCTCCAACATGCTCCATGTTACACCTATTCTTTCCTTTTCCTCCTCTCAGAACCTCTGGTGGCCACAGCCTTTATATTAATGATAAAAGTTCTTCCATTGCTAGAATAATAATGTCTATAATAGAATAATAATAGAACAATAATATCTACTTTAGTCCATTGTTCATTCCTCAATCTTGAGTATTTTGAGATATTCTGTTTCTGACTGAGAGGGTACTTAGATCCCATGGGGCTGATGGATGGAACTGTCTTGCTTTCAGGTGTAGATACTCTGTTTTTTAGGCAGATATGTTTTTAAATTATAGAGACTTCTAGGTATAATGGGTGGAGTTTACAATATTTTTCTTTAAAAAGCATTTCTTAAACTGTAATAAAAAATATTGGCATTTGGAAAATATTTGCCTGGATCCAAGGAAACTTCTAAGAACTAAGATAGATTTTCAGGCAGCTTATATGTATTCTAAATTTAGTCTCTAAGTAGAATAAAAAAGATGCATAAAAGTCAAAGAAGACACTTGGAATTGACTGAATACGTTTTGATCCAAACAATTTATTTAGTAAGACTGACTGCAATACTGTGAATTAAATATCTTTGTGAAATATTTTGCAGTGGATATCAGATTTGGGTGATAAGGAAGCACATTTTACAATAAAAAACAATACATGTTTTCTCAATTTGAAATGGATAGTCATCTGAAAGTAGAATAATCCTTTTCTTTTTCAAAAGAAAATCAGGAGACATCAGAATTTTCAAAACTGTGCTATTTAACTTATAGAACATACAGAATATTTGATTTCAGTATTAATTAGGAAAAGGTTATCACTATATCAAACACCCACCAGACATCATCGTCTACACATAAACAAACAAACAAAAAGCATTTTTTTTCCTAGGGAAATTAATGGCACCATCCCCAGTTGATTTTCTCCTGAGTTATTTGAAAATCCTCAACTCTTTTTAATAATCTTTGACATCATCCTTCACTCTATGCTCTCACCCTCACCCATCACCCATATGCTGATTTTAGATGTGAAAAAAGTGTGCCATCTGACAAGTTATTACCATGACCCAGAAAAATTCTGTAAAGGGAAAAGCCAATAGTTTAAAGTCAAATAGAATCTTTAAATTAAAATTGCATGTAAACTTAACTATCTAAATTCATTGGAATAAATTTTATAACTGTTTCACATGAATTTGCCAGGACTATTATGCTTAGATTAAAATAAGGACAGTAAATGTTTCTATAGAATTCAGTGCTAATCGCTAGAAATTGTGCAATGTCTGCCAATTAGTAAATATTCAAAGAATAATTTTGAAAAAAATGTTTAAGTACAACTTTAAAGATAACTATTTTCTCCTTAAAGGGAAGCCTTGCACACAACAGTTTCCCAAATTGCTTATCTAACTTAGAAAGAATTATGAGAAAATTAAAGTTTAGTTCAAAGCTGAGTACCAACAACAATAGAGATATAGTGCAGAAAAAAAATCGTCTGTAGAAAGTATGTTTGATAACTAGCAACATTGGTATTGATTTATAATAAAAAGTTTACACATTGTAGGCATGAGAAGATATTTATGTGAGGGCCCCATAAATTAGGCTGTTAGCATGACATCAGTCCTGGCCGTCTTTTTATTGTACCTAGCATTTATGTTGCAGCAGATGTATTCATTAGATGTACACATTTCCTACAAAAGTGGAAGTTAGGACTAGATATGTCTTTGATAGGGAAAAATTTTATTTTAATACTTATTGTTCAATTTATCATAGTAGAGAGTGTACAGCTTTTGCAGTCACACAAGCATTAGTTCAAATTCTGGTCCCACCTTAATCAGTTTTGCAATGTGGTCAAACTACTTTCCTGAACCAGTTTCCTAAACTATATTTATAGACTTACTGTTTCTCTCATAATGTTTTAAGTACTAGTACAGTTCCTAGAATACAGCAAAATAATGTAAATAATAGCATTAATTTTTGTTAAAAATATCATTGTCATCAGCAGGAGCAGGAGTATCATTTTTTTTAAATTGCATGATGCAAATTGGGGGGATGACTTTCACTGTCGTTTACTCTCTGAGTGAAGCTTGGAATGCAGTTTTACGTTCATGTATAGAGAGGATTAAAAAAAACTTTAGGAGAAGGATATTTTAATTATTGATTTTTGGAGAGATGTTTATAAATTTCTGTCTTGCCATAACAGCTACTTGGATGTTCGCATCTCTGGATTACTGCTTTCCATGTGGCAGATGTGATACTAGTCTAGGCTGCCTGCATCTATTGCATATCCTCCCTCTTCCTGCTATGAACTGTTAGCCTGAGGTAGACTGCCATGGCAAGGTCTGTTCTCAGATTTAGTTAAGCATGCTCTCCTTCCATTGGGGGGCTTTTGATTGAGTTTATCTTTCTTAGTTCCTTGTCATCAGTCACTAAATGTATGGACAAAAGCATAAGAAATTTTTGAAAAAGCATTTTGGCCTTTTGCTAGATCAGCCCTCTGGCCAGAGGAACAAAAGCTGTCTTGTGGCTCACATGTGCTTCCTTGGGCTTTCCAGTCCACATTGGGGTCTGAGACCAAATCTCCAAAGAGTAGGGAGTAAGCATTTGCTGATTACGTCTCCGTAAAGATTTCAGGGTCTCGATGATTGGGATTTTTTCAAATTGTCTTTCACTCTCATCATGATAAAAACAAAACAAACAAAAAGTAAAACAAAACAAAAAACAGCTTTAACACCTTTGCCATGTTTAGCAGCAAAATTAAAGGCCCAGATGCAATGGGGGAAAATGTGACCGGGAGAGGTGATGCGTGAGATTACAGAGCACTGTCAAGAAAGGCACAATCAGGTAAGTGCACTGCAAATAGTATGGGCACTGGGTACCTGACCTGGGACCTAAGGGAAGGGTCAGAGACTGATGCTCTTAATCATAAATCCTTAATTGCTCCCTATACTGGGTGGCCACTCTTTGAGGCACAGTCACATTAGAATTCCCAATTCTAGAGTTCCTACACACTGAAATATACAAAAAGGATAATGAAACATAAATATTTTGTTGATTGACTAAAGAAAGAATAGACAATATATTATCATTTTCCCCCCAATTTTAATAAAATATTTAAATAAGACAAATAAAAATAACATACATCTTTGGAATATACTACCATTCTTAATTGTCTGTGAAATGATAAGGTTTATCATTTCTTTAATACAGTCATTTTCTGTCATTTCACAGTATCTACTGTACATGATTTTTAAAATCATTTAAGAATATTTGAAAAAAGTAAAAAGATTTTTCCTTTTCTATACTAAAACCAACCCTTTCCTAGAAAGAAAACACTTGTGACACATTGACTTACAGTATGTTTTAAAGCTTCAATTTTAAATGTACACTAAGCTAGGATAGAATCATTTTAGGGATGAATAACAGCATATCTGTCCCAGATATAGAGCAAATTTCTCACTATTAAAGAAATAAAAAGTACTTTAGAAGGTAAATAAGACTGTCATGCATTAACTATAAGGTCTATTTGAAAAACTTACTATGTTCCTAATATCTTTGCAATGCTACAATGGTTTTTATCATAAGATCTTTTCCTTTTCATTTGTATTTTTGTGGTAATTCATGATCTTTGGAATAAACTGTAAGTAGCTTCCTCTGAGCACTGATTTTTTCCCCATACATAATAGGTACATTGGCTTCCAGGTATAATTCACATTTAAATATAAAAGTCATTGATATGTCAGTAGAACATTTACTTTTTCTATAACTTAGAATCTTCCTGTTTGTGTCATTAAACTTATGAATATTTCTTCCCAGAACACGGGAAAGAAACAAGCCTTCTAGTTAACTAGGCTGTGTGATGATTTCTAAGAGTTGGTCACAGGTAGATTAGGCAGCTGGCAATGAAGAGCAATCTGAAGAGGGGCAGTACTAGCCAAATACTTGCCACATTGGTTCCTGAGATTAGACCAAAAGCAATCTGCTCAACTTTTTGTTTCTACATATCTGACTTTTAAATTCAAATAACACACATTTCAAATAGATAATTTAAAGAGGTTGTCACATTTATACTTGTATAAATGTGTATTTGTGTAAATAAAAAAAACATACTAAACCCCAGAAGGATAAACAGTTAGGAAAGAAAAAGGAGTTATCTGTAGAACTAAGAAGCAAGGAGGGAACCTAGTTCTCTATATCTATTTATCCTTATGGTGGTTTGAAACTATATGTGCCCCCAGAAAATAATGTTCTTAAAGCTAATCCATTCCTATGAGTGTAAATCTATTGTAAGCAGGGTCTTTTGATTAGGATTATTTCAATTAAAGTATGGCCCAAGGTGGGTCTTAATTTTACTGGAGTCCTTTATAAATGTGATGAATATGAAGAGAGAGATTAAAAAAGAATAAAGTCATGGAAGTCAAAAGCTGAAAGCAAGGAGACTCAAAAGAGAAGGGAGAGACCAGCAGATGCTGCAAGGTGCCCTGCCATGTGACAGAGGAACCAAGGACCGCTGACAGCTGGTCTTCAGGAAGAAAGCATCACCTTGATGATGCCTTGATTTGAACATTTTCCCAGACTCTAACCATAAGCAAAGAAATTCCCATTGCTAAAAGGTATGCATGCACATCTCAGGGTGATCTCACTGACTGCCACAGTAAACAGTGTCTCAAGCAGGGCTGCTCCTGAGGGATCTAGTGTCATCTGGACACTACAGGCAGGGCACACAGCCCTAGGAAAGTGGCACCCCAGCTGTAGGCCTTACCTTGAATATATGTTTACCTATTTCCCCAATGTAGCAGAGTCAGACTCATTAATAATTTCCCTACACATGGTTCCTCTGCCCCTTTTATTTCCACCTATAATTAACACTATATGCATTAAATATATGTCCCAGAGACTTAAATCTTTGGTCTATTCTTAAGCTGGTTGAGCCTTGAATCTCAGCAGAGTTGCAGCCAACACCTACTCTCCAGTTCATCTGACTCACCCAGGACAACTAACAAATGATAATGATGGACAACGCCTACCCCAAAAAACAGAGAGTATCTACAACTGCAAGCAAGACAGTTCCTTCCATCTGCCCCATGTGATCTAAGCCCCCTCTCAACTGGAAGCAGAGCAAGCAGCACTATTCCCAAATCCTCAAGACTGTGGAATAAATAAACATAAGAGGGGAATGCAACCATGTAACAAAGTAGACTTCTTATTATTCTTGTAATAGAAGAACCTGTAACATTGATATAAAGACAGTGGTCACCAGAAGTTCTGAGGGGAGGGAGAGGGAAGAATTAGGTAAAATGGGGCATTTTGGGGACACTGGAATTGTTCTGCATGATACTGCAATGACGTACAGGCCACTACACATTTTGTCAAAACCTATAAAATCACACAGTACGAAGTGTAAACCATAATGTAAACTATAGATTAGTTAGTAGAAATGCTTAAATATGTATTCATCAATTGTAACAAAGGTACCACTCTAATGAAAGATGTTATTAATAAAAGAAAATGTGAGAGAGAGAGGGGTGGGGTATATGGGAATCCGTTATATTTTCGATATAACTTTTCTGTAATCTAAAACTTCTTTAAAAATAAAGATTAAAAAAAGCCAGTGCATTTCATGGGTCTGCTTTGAGCATCCTAGTAGACTAAAACAATCTTTGCCATTTTAAATATAGTAGTTTATCTGATTTTTTCTTGGTGGACTTTAAGAATAAGAAAGTAAGGCTGTGGGGACAGAAGAAAATTCTGTTTATTTACTAGTTATTCTGTGGAAAAGCTCAATAACCACATTAAAATATTAGTGCAAATAGTGCAAACTTCTCTCTTTTAGGTTCTTCGTGGAATAAGTTGTGGAGGAATTTTCTTGTATTCATAATCTCTCCTGATATCCATGGCTATTAAAAGCAGGGAAATTGGGGACAATTCCTGTAGGAAGCTTTCAGATTCCAATATGAAGATTCCAGCCATGGAATTTGAAGCATGGTCCGTGATCCATCTCTTCTACTAAATGGGCAGAACACAAACTCATATGAAGCTTTAATATAAAATTTTTTGCATAAAACTTGAATTACTAAGCGCCTTTAGTGATGGATTCATTTGGAGTAATCTCTATAAAGATAAAGTAGGTTTAAATCTCAAATTATTTTTTCTTTTGAATATAAACACTACTTTTTGCATAAAGGTAAAATATTATGTCGAACAACAGCATAGGTAGATAAAAAACATTACAGTCTTGGATGTTTTGGCAATTGTATCAGGGGAAATTTAGTTTGTTTTTAAACATTCGGGAAAATAGCTGCAAAGGAAGGTCAGTATTTCAAGGAATTTAAGCAAAATACTCCTGCATTTTGTATTTTGTTTTATAAAGATATAGTTGCTAGTCATTAGCTTTTTTAAATATTTGTTTCTTTTTACATTAACTTACATTTGTTTGTAACTATAATACCTTCCCCCTCATCATTATTTTTTTGCTGATATTATCTCAAACATTAAACTTTCACACCAGATTCTGATATACAGTCCCAAGATTGTGTGTACATTTCCAGAGGGGTTACGGGATACCTGGATGAGGGTGAGCATCCATGAAGATAAGTCCTCTCAAGAAGGAATGTCATCATGGGCAGTACATGGAGTAAAAGCCTTTTATCAATGATAATAAGGAAGTACATATATTTTGACACTGACTTGTTCAAAAGTATGAATGCGAAGAAAAAATCAATTTACAAATTTAAGGACAGTCCTCAGAGGACCAGGTTTTGCTATCAATGTCACATTAAGAAGGCATATTTAGGTGCTCAATGGAAGTCGAGCAAGTACTTGTGGAGATTGCACTAGCCAGCAACAATTTCAGTCATCCAGTTCTATGGCCTGATGAAGTACATGGCAATTTTATTACTTCAAATATAATGAGGATAGGGACATGTTTAAATATTCATTGAAACTCTTGAGGTTAATTAAAATCATTTGTAGACATTTCCAGACTAATAAAACTCATGGAAAATTAATTATTAGGTAGGTCTGACATGACCCATAGAGGAAGCAGACGGCTGAGGGAAATATTAGAAAAAATATTCATGCAGTTTATCAATGTGCTTAGTTAGCATGTGTATTGAATATATATACAGCTTTATGCTCTTTTTAATATCTGACAAAAGTTTGGTAACATTATATATTCAGAAAAATGTATTTTACTTTGTTCTCTTGGGTTATTAGAAAATCAAATATGATTTCTCTTCAAAATATACCTGGGCTACTTTTCTTTTTCTTTCAAGACAAATGGAGAGTTAAATTTGTTTACATATTACTGATAAATATCATACTCTCAGCGTTAAATTGTGAAATGTTTTAGGTTACCACCCCTAGATTTTGACAACACTTTATGAAGCCTTAACTTTTCAAAGAATGAGTTAAATGATGTTGAACAAGTTACTTAATGTGTTCAAGCTACAGTATTTTCATAGGTCTCTTGTGGATAATGGATAATGAATGTTAGACATTTAGCATAGTGCCTGACTCATTAAAAGCACTACATAACTCTAAGCTTTCCTAGTTATCATCAGCACCATCATCATCATCAATATGATATTATGTGGTCATTGTCCTCAATGCATTTACATTTGGTAACGTATTTTCAAAAGTGTTCAAAGGGAATAGGGTTTGTTTATAATGATGTTTAAATGTAGGCACATAATTTGGGGTGGTTCTCTAAAACAGAGTTAGTTCAGTTAAAAATGAATTATATTCTCTAGGAATTTTCTTTAGTAGGAAACTCTTGAAATTGATTAGCTTTAATTAATAACTATTCAGCTTATATACTAAACAAAGAATATCTAATGAGGTGTAATGTAAAATAATAATGATAAAATAATCTATAAAGAAAAGAATTTTAGATAGTATTTACTATTCCAATTATATGAAATTTTTCAGTCACATATCTTTACTATTTCACTCCTTGAACTGATTAATTTTCATTATTTTCTTCATGGGTGAAATATATTTATTCCCCTTCAACCACTCTTATCCTGAATTTTCCTTTTATATACTAAAATTTCACACCAAATATATGTGACTGTCAGTAATTAAATTTGAAGCACTCATTATATTTCGGTATCTGAGTGTGACTTATTTATAGAACATTTATCAAAGCAATTTTTAAAGTATTTTAACTTTTGTGGAGAATTTTCTTGTTACAATTTTCCCCTTGTAATTTTCATGTATTGTAAGAGAAGACTTTTATCTTTATTAATGTAGGTTTTTCACTTTCCATATATAGCAAAATGATTTTTATTTTAAAATTTTTAGGAAATGCAAAATTTCCTAAATGAAAACCTTCACTTACATGTAAAATAGATCCTTTATGGTTTCTTTTATATAACTATGTAATTTTTATCTGCTTAGATGTTTTTCCACTTGCTTCAGGATCACTATTGCTCATATTCTTTGTCTTTAACCTAAATAATCTGTACCTATGTTCCATGCTGCTTTCTTTCTAGCATGATCAACTTATGATTAAAACTGGCATTAGAACGAGTGTTTTAACACAAATTTGTCCATAAGTCACATTTCTTATTCTATGCTTGAGTTGAAAATGGGTCCTCTGTTGATTATTTCCAAGACCCTTATTATATAGCATTATTAAACTTATCCCTTGACAAAGAAAATAATAAGCATTAAAAGTATTTTAATGGATGCATAGTAAACAAAATAATGAAAATCCAAATGGCAATGATTACTACATCAATTCTTGTCCTAAAAACAGACAAATTTTATTCATTAATTCACTAAAATTTCTTTTAAAACTAATGACGTCATTTCCTCAGTTCACTTTGCAAATGAAAATATCTTAATATGATAATTATATATTTTAATGTATTTATGTTAATAATGATCTTGATATAATTACAGCTTTGCTATAAGTAGTATATACAAATTACAATGGTTATTCTGATTACCTGATGACCACTTATTTACTAAATATCTACTATGTTCCAATCTTCACCCTCATGAGCACCTAAGCTATGTATCAGCAATGTTAGCCACCATCCTTTAGGGTAACCTGATTTCCTCAAAAGTGATTGGTTTAGTGATATACATGTGATGCAAGATCTGAAACTTTCTCAGGAAGAGGTAAGAGATGGAGAGAGAAAACTCTGACAGCATTTGATTTCCAGATTCTAGTCATTCCTAAGATTAGCCCCACCCTTGGCTTTCATTTACTTTGGTAATCTATACCAATAATAAAAATAAAAACAATGGTAATGATAACAATGATAATAATAGTAATAATCCTCTTTTATATTCAGTTTGCTTCATATTACCTTCCAGCCACAGGCAAAGGGTACTGACTAAGGATTTGTTTTCTTACTCTAAGTTTATATTATCTAAGCCTTTAGAGAAGCTTTATTCCCTTCATGGGCTTTGGAAAATTCTTATTACCTGTTTTACTTGCAAAGTTAGGTAACCATGTTTACTAAAGGGCTTAGTCTTCCAACATTCTATCTTTGTTTCTCTATCTTTCCCAAGTCCTAACTAGTGACTTTGTTCATTCACTCGTAGGAAGAGCCACAATGGAATAGAGTCTGCACTATGGGGAAGTGTGTATTTATCCATATTTAAGCAGAATAAAAGATCACCGCTTGTACATAATTTCATTTCTTTAGCAGCATTATAAACATAAAGCTAGTAAGTTTCAACTTATGGTTATGACATGGTAGCATACATCAATTAACCCTACCACTCAGAACAACTATTAAATATGGGCAACAAAGAAACATGTGTTTGAAAGTATTGGAAAGCATCCATAGTAATCAGGGCATGAGAGATGAAGATACTAGAAAAGAGGAAAACATGTACATGCGTAAAGACTTTTTCCACCAAGTTTTCCCTTTGTATTTTGCTGATTTACTGTATGGGACATAGAGGCCAAAAATAAAGCTATATTCTAAAACTTTCATCTGTCTCGTGAGGCAGAGGGCACAAAGATTAAAATTCAGATCCTTCCAAAGAGGAAAAGCTCTGGTGAACACTGGAGATCTTTATTTGAGATCCCTGAACATGTATACCATAGTATATGGATAAACTAGCAATATTCTAGCCCTCAAAAAGTCTGAAATCTAGTACTGAAACATCTCAATTAATAATTGGGTAAGACTATCTGCCCTGATGTTAATTTTCTGCCAGAAAAAAAATTATATCCTAACATTAACATTTTATGGAATACGTGGTTCTTATGGAACATTTTTCTTAATTTGACTATTTATGGACTGTGAAAGAAATATCAATACATATAATTACTTTCAAATATTTGAAATTATTTAGACTGCATTTTCTTATTAGAGTTAAAATAAGCTGAATTACGATAAAGCAATAAATAATAACCATAATGTACTAAAATATTTTAAAATTAAGCAGTAAAATTTTATGTAATTAATGTGTCAAAGAGGAAATCAAAATGGAAATTAGAAAATATTTTTTAATTAATAACAAACAGGTAAACCCAAGTGAAGAACCAAATGAACAAATAATTTAATAAAAAATAAATAAATAAATAAATAAGCAAGTGTTCATCACAAGAAACGAGGGAAAAAAACCTCAGAAAATCAGACAAAATAGAGTAGAAATAATAAAATTATCAATATAAAAATAAATAAAATAGAAAATGAAATAGAAGAAATTAAAATTTAGTTCTTGGGAAAGATTAATAAATTTGCTAAATGCCTACCAAAATATATCAGGAGAAAAAGAGAAAATGTACACATGACAGCATCAGTTATGAAAAAGAACCATCATTACAGACTCTGGACACGTAATTAAAAAGAAAATAAAAGAATCTTATAACAACTTTATGTCAATAAATTAGACAACTGATTAAAATTAACAAATTCATTGAGTACCACAGTTTACCAAAAGAGGCATGAAATAGAAAATAGAAAATATATTATATCTAATAAATAAATTGAATCTAAAATTAAAAGCACCGATTAAGGGAACTCCAATCCTAAATTGCCTCTCAAATGAATTCTTCAAATATTTTAAGCATAAGTAGTACCAATCTTTAGCAAACTCATCCAGAAAATAGGAAAAGAGGGAAATACTCTCAAATTATTTTATGAGACCAGAATAACTTTGATTTAAAACTCTGACAAGAATTCTTTAACAAAGAAAATTACCAATCATATTTTTCTCTCATACACGTAGGCTCAAAATCTTAAAATAATATATTAACAAAATATATCAGTGATATGCATACAAATTATAATATATCACTGCCAACTTGGTTTTTATCCAGGAATTCAAGGCTGGTTTCACATTTGTCAACTAATGTAATTCCAAATTAATATAATAAAGGACAAAAGAATCTGATCCCGCTAAGAGACTAAGAGAAAATATTTGATGAAATTCAACACTCATTCATGATAAAAACTATCAACGTACCATGTAGATAGATAATGGGTCTTTCTTAATCTGATGAAAAATGTATACAAAAATTCTACACAAGATAATGTACTTAATTTTGAACTATTGAATATGTTTTCCCTGTTATTAGGAATGAAACTAAAATGGCCTATATCACCAATTCTGTTCACCATGAGTATTGGATATCTCAGCCTTTTTAATAAATAGAATATTAAAATGCAATACAGAAAATAAAATATAAGAAAGAAATAAAACAGTCATCATTTGCATACAAAATGCTTGTGTACAAAGAAATTCCAATAGGATCTATAGATAAATTTTACAATTAATAAAGTGAATTAATAAGGTCACTGAAAACATAATAAATAAAAGTCAAATATATTCCTATTTACTAATTCAAAATAGGAGATGCTGTTGATAGCATCAATATCTGGCAATAAATCTAGTAAAAGATATATGACTTCTTACTAGAAATCCTCAGAAATATTCTTGAAAGAAATCTAAAGAGACCTAAACAAATAGCTGAACACACTTTATTAAGAGACTGAAAGTTAAATAATATAAAGATGTCACTTCTGCCAAAAACTGTTCTCTAGCAGTAATTCAGTTCCCATCAATATGCTAGCACTATTGTGTGGAAGTTGTAGTTAATTTTAAAATTTATATGAAAGGAAAAGGACCAAGACTAGCAAGGATGGTCTTTCAAAATAAGAAGAAATATGAGTCTTACACTTTATTATGCAAATATCTACTATAAAAGTGATTGGGACAATGTATTTTTGGCACAAGGATAAGCAAAAGGATAAGAAAAAGGGAACAGAATGGAGAGTTCATAAAGAGACCTCTACATATATGGTTAGCTGATTCATAAGAAAATTACTACTGCTAGTCTCAAAAGGATGACATTTTCAGTAAATGGTAATGGTAGAATTGCATATCCAAAAGGGGGGAAAAAAAAAAGAATCACATCTAATACCTTACAACACACATAAAAATCAATTTCAGAGAAATTTCATAATTGAATATGAGTGGTAGAGCAATAAAGAGCCTAGGAAATAATAAGGGGAATATCTTTATGACCTTATAGTAGACAAAACATATTTGAACTCAAAAAGCACTAAAAATAAAAGGTAAAAGAGTGATAAATATGAATGCAATAAAATTAAGAGCATGATATTAAAAGCAATTATGTGTGTGTGTGCAAGTGTTTTATCCACATTATATAAATAATCCCTACAAATTAATCAGAAAAATACAAATTAGATATGAAGGAATCAGATCTAAACAAGCATTTCACCACAGAAGTTTATAATAAGCATATGGAAAGGTGTCAACTAAATTAATCATCATTAGTAATAAATTCATATAAGGGATCAAATGTTTAACTGAAATCAAATCACAATCTGTAATTCACTTTTTTTTTCTCTACTACCTTGCATCATTGAATCTAAGATACACCATTAATTTACCAACAAAAAGGTAAAATCCCTGCTGATTACATTACTCTGATGTTTGTCATGCAGCTCCAAGTCACAGATTTTAAAAAAGTGAAAACTATGCTATGAGAATCAACAAAATATCATAATCATTTATGATTTCAGATATATTTTCTCTACAATATGCAAATACATGGGAGAAAACAAAATAATCAACTTTACAGAATTACCCAATTTGCTTGTTACTCTTACATTATCCAATAATGTACTGAATACGTTAGAATTGGTTTTGACTATAAACACTAAATGGAAGTTCAATCTAGATGCAGGGATTATATAGATACCATCGCAGGGAGAAGAACTTCCTTAAACATTGTATTTTATTGTATTTTATGTCTCACTTCAAAAACTCTAGAATACAAGCATGTGTGATATTTGTGAAGTCTGGTATGGGAAGATTAGGCTCAATATTGGCAAATCTCACATTTCTCCAAAGATTCCAATAATAATATAGATTTAAGAAGAACAAATATTAATATATCAGCATCTAAAAGATCATAATGTGAAAGCCCCTTCTGAATATAGCCTCATAAGATGTCCCTCAGTAAAAGATTTACAGGTAGAGTTAATAACCATTTAGTAAGTCTTGGTAAGGCCTTTGTGGCATGCTCCCCAGCAATTAAAAAAATGACTAAATCTAATGGTGGTAACAAATTTCTTTGTAAATCGGGTGTATATTTTGTAACGTTTTACAAAATCAGAGCACCTAATCAAGCCATCAGCTGAGAATTTATCAAAATATTTTATATGAAATCTTTTTAGCTTTTGATTTTTGGAAGGAATTAGAAATTACTTTATTATAATCAAATGTCCTAAATCCTCATATAATTACTTAAGTGAATGAGGTTTATCAAGATTGACATGTATAATAATAAAAATAGGAAAAATTCATCTCAAAATAGGAAAAAAATGATCTAGATTATTGATAAGAAATACTCATCCACAGATATGTTAACTCATTTTTAAAGTTTCATTTAAGTCATTAATTTTTGCATTCCAATAAAATATACATTTTATTTTTAACAATATCACATTTTTAATATATTTTGCTATTTTGATAAATTTTATAATAAAAATATAATCCTGAAAAAATTGACACAGAGTCTAGTGGATACAAGAAAAAATAATTCCAAATTAATAAATAATAGAGAATATGTTATGCTAATTAATATAAGACTTTCAAGTACAAAATATATTACATAATAAGATATGTTTCAGGGAGAAGAGTAATAGAACTACAAGTTTAAAAAGTAAAGAAATTGTGTAGAAATCTGCTTATTAAATATAACCTTGTTAATCATTCCATTTTTTAAATTGAATAATGGGGTTTAGATTTGATTACCTAAATTTGAATCTGATGTAAAAATTTAAAAACGTCAAAATTTATCACCATAAATATATCTTTTGCAACTTATCAATCTCTTAATGAAAAATTTTAGATCTTAAATTTAAATTGTGGGACCGAGTACTTAGCTGTTCAAAATTGTTTTTGAGAAATATAAGTAAATTTGAAGGCCACTGCTTTAACAAAGAAATGCTATGTTGGGTATATTCCCTCATTATCTCCAACAAATTGCTCTCCACATTGTCTATAATAACTTAATTCTCACCATGCCTTCTGAAAGGGAGCTCCACATCCTCACCAATAGCTGGAGTTGTCAGATATTTTAATCATGGCCTATCTGATCAGAGTCATCTGTGTTTTACTAATTAAGAGTGAGGTTGAGTATTTTTACCGTTAGGTATTCTGTTTTTTTAATTTATATTTTCAAAGTGATTACCTATTTTTCTATTGGAATTTTCAATTTATTAATTTCTGTTTTCCTCTTTATCATATTGTTATTTTCCCAGTTTCTCAAGAATAAGCCTATTGTTCTCTTGCTAACTATGTATATTGCAAACTCAATTTATTAATTGTTAATATTAGCACTTAAGGCTATACTTCTCAAAATATTAATTTAGTTAAATTTTGAAGGATTTGATATGTTTTATTTTCATTTTATTTTAAATTTTCTAAAATTATTTTTTCTCTTTGTGCTTTTTAAGCTATGAGTTATTTTGGTGTTTACTGTTTAAAGTTTCAAATTTATAGGAATTTTTAGTGTCTATCATTTTTCCACTTTATATTCAGAAAATATGGTTTATATAATATATATAATTTGATAAAAGTTTTATAAATATTCCATGTGTGCTCAAGAAGAACCTGAATTCTATAGTTGTTGATGTAACTTTCTATATAGCATGTTTATTCCCTTAGAATAAACATGCTAATTTTTCTGTTCAAATCTTTTTTCTCCTTACTAATTTTCTTTTATCAGATAATAACTGAAGGAGTTATATCTAACGTCTTCCCCTTGGGATTGTTGACTTTTCTGTTTTGTTTTTTTTTTGTAAATATGATAATTTTGGTGTATACCTTTTGATGTAATGTTTTTGGTGCATACATGCTTGAAATCATTATAACTTTTGAAGAAACTGGATTTTAACATAATGTATTTCCCTTATATTTCTTGTATACTTTTCATCTATCTTAAATTATATTCTTATATATATATATATGGTTGTGTGTATGTATGTATTTCTTAACTCTCTTGGTTATCTTACACTGTGCTTTATGTTACCCTGTTTATTCTGTGTTTCTTGTTACAGCCAACTGGTCAATAGTGGTTATAAAATGATTGTAAGATACATCCTAATTTCAGGGATGTTAAAATGTGATTAATGCTGAGACTTTAAGCAGTAATTACATGTTTTATTCTACACCCATTCACTAATGATAATTTGTTTTTTATGTGCATGTGTTTGGTAGTCTTGAAATTTGACTCCTGTAATGTAGAGTTTTTAGTGTCAGAATCCAGGGTAGCTCAGTAAAAGTATGTCCCACAAGAGATGATCTTCAGTAATCCTGATGTGTACTTTTTGCTTGAAAGTCAGAATATAGTGATAAAAAGTGTTGACATTAGGAAAAGTGTACACTTTCCATATCCATATTTTAAATTAGTAAAGGTAAATGTGTCTAAAGTTTATGAACAAAATATGTATAGTAATAATTATTGTTGACTAAATTGCAAATATTATGCAAAAGAAATCCAAGGTATATACACCCACAGCATTTCTGCATCAAAATTTCATGAATGAATTATAAGGAACATGTGCAGCTTTATGATTACACAATTAAGTGGAGATAGTAAATATTAACTGTGCAAAGAAAGCTTGTTATAAAACTATTTTATGGAATTTTGGGCATTTTTTTCTTGTTTTCAATAATTTCCATCTTAATTCAAATGAAATAAAAAATCTTGTCAAAGCTTTAATCGTTCATTTCAATTTGTGGACCTAAGTATATTGGAACATTACAATGATGAGGAAAACATTGTCTTTGGTTATACTTCTGTAATTTTTCCCCTTCATTTTGTTGATATGATATATTACATTAATTGATTTTCTTATGTCAAACCACCCTTACATACCTAGGGAAAAAACACATTTGATCATGGTATGTAATTCTTTTGATGTGCTGTTGGATTACTCTTGCAAGTATTTTGTTGAGGATTTTTGCATCTATATTCATAAGACAAAGTGGTCTGTAATCTTCTTTTCTTGCAGTATCTTTATCTGGTTTTGGTAGTAAGGTGATGGTGGCCTCACAGAATGAGTTAAATAGGGTTCCACCCTGTTCAATTTTTTGGAATAGTTTGAGCAGGATTGGTGTTAATTCTTGGAATGATTGCTTGAATTCACTGTGAAGCCATTTGATCCTGGACTTTTCTTTGTTGGGAGGTTTTGATGACTGATTCAATCTCTTCACATGTAATTGGCCAGTTGAGGTCTTCCATTTCTTGGAGAGTCAGTGTATTAGGTTATGTGTTTCTAGAAACTTGTCCATTTCATTAGGTTGTCTCACTTGTTGGCCTAAAGTTGTTGGTAGTATCCTCTTATGATTCTTTTTATTTTTGTGTGCTCAGTAGTAATAGCCCCCTCTCATTTCTAATTTTATTTATCTGCATATTCTCCCTTTTTTTCTTTTTCAGTCCAGTTAAGGCTTTGTCAATTTTATTGACCTTTACAAAGAACCTGCTTTTGCTTTAGTTAATTCACTCTATTCCTTTTTTACTCTCAATTTAATTTATTTCTGGTCTAATTTTTGTTATTTCTTTCCTTCTACTTGCTTTGGGATTAATTTACTTTTCTTTTTCTACTTCCTCCAGGAGTGCAGTTAGGTTTTCAATTTTAGCTCTTTATTCTTTTTAAATGTAAGTTTTGGGGGCTATTAATTTTCCTCTCAGCACTGCCTTCACTGCATCCCATAAGTTTTGATATGTTGTTTTCTCATTGTCTTTTGTCCCAAGATAATTTCTGATTTCCTTTGAAATTTCTTCTTTGACCCATTGATTGCTTAGGATTGTGTTGTTTAACTTTCATGTATTTGTGAATTTTCCAGTTCTCTGCCTATTACTGATTTCCAACTTCATTCCATTATGGTCAGAGAGGATGCTTTGTATCATTTCAACTTTTTAAATTTATTAAGACTTGTTCTGTGATGCAACATATGATCTATCCTGGAGAGTGATTCAAGTGCATTTGGAAGAATGTATATCCTACTGTTTTGGGATGGAATGATCTGTATATGTCCATTAGGTCTTGTTCATTTATCATATTATACAAGTTTTTTGTTCCCCTATTGATCTTCCATATTGATGATTATGGTGGATTGAACTCTCCAACTATTATTATAGAGGTGTCTATTTTCTCCCTTCAGTTTTGCCTATGTTTGTTCCATGTATTTTGAAGAATCATGATTAGGTGCATAAATACTTATGATTGTTATTTCTTGGTACATTGCCCCTTTTATTAATATATAGTGCCATTTTTGTATCTTATAACATTTTTTGGCTTAAAGTCTATTTTTTCAGATATTAGTGTAACTACCCCAGTTATTTTTGCTTACTAATTGCATAGAATATCTTTATACCTCATTCACTTTTAACCTACTTGTGCTTTGGGGGCTAAGGTGAGTCTCTTCTAAACATCATATAGTTGAATCCTGCTTTTTAAAATCTATTTTGCCAACCTGTGTCTTTTGATTGGGGAGTTTAATCCACTACCATTCATTGTTATTATTTTAAAGGCAGTACTTACTTTGACCATTTTGTTCTTTGGTTTTTATATGTCATGCTTTTTAGTCTCTCTTTTCCTTTATTGAAACCTCCTTTTCTACATAGTTAGTATTTTATGGTGCCTTCCTCATGTCTGTGTCTGTATATTTTTAAACATTTTCTTTGTGGTTAACTTGGAGTTGATATTACACAACCTACAATGACAAACCACTAATTTGAAAACATACCAACTTAGCCTCCAGAACATATATGTTCTCTGCTCCCATAGCCCTCTCTTTTCCTCTCCTTTTGTTGATTTGTCCCACTTTACCACCGTATATTTTACATGTCCATTATCAGGAAATATGCCATTTTCTTGTTCAATTGTATTCTGATTCATTAGAAATAAAGAGTAGAGTTGTATATGGAGTTTACAATTATATACTCAATTATCGTTTGTGTTACCCTTACTTATGCTCTTCATTTCTTCACACTTCTCCAAGCTACCCTCTTCTATCTTTTCCTTTCAACTGCAGAACTCCTTTTTGTAATTCTTGTAGGGCAGGTCTCTTGTTGATGAACTCTCTCAGTTTCTGTTTATCTGTGAATATTTAAACTCTCCCTCGTTTTTGAAGAAAAGTTTTGCTGGATAAAAAATATAGGCTGGGAGTTTTTCTCTTTCAAGACCTTAAATATATCATATCACTGCCTTCTTACCTCCAGGGTTTCTGATGAGAAATCAGTACTTAATCTTATTAAGGATCCCTTGTATGTGATGAATCACTGTTTTCTTGCTGCTTTCAGAATCCTCTCTTCATCTTTGGCATTTGATATTCTGATTAGTGTGTGTCTCAGAGTAGGTCTTTTAGTATTTATTCTATTTGGAGTACATTGTCCTTCTTGGACATGTATATTTATGTCTTTCATAAGAGTTGGAATGTTTTCAGCTGTTATTTCCTCAAATATTCTTTTTGCTCATTTCCCTTCTCTTCTCTTTCTTGGAGACCCATGATGCATGTTTGTGCACTTCATACAGTCACTCAAGTCCATGAGACACTGCTCACGTTTTTCTATTCTTTTCTTTACCTGACTGTATTGTTTTGATTGTCCTGTCTTCTAGATCACTTATTCTTTCTTCTGCCTATTTAAATCTGCTTTTGTATGCCTCTATGTATTTTTAATCTCTACTACTGTACTTTTCATCCCCAAAATTTCTGTTAAGTTTCTTTTTATGCTTTTAAATTATTTTGCACACTAATGTATTGTCTTTTTAAGATCCTTTTTCTCTTGAAGCATATTTTCCTTCATCTCCTTGAATTGATTTAGGAGATTTGTTTGAACAGCTTTGATTAGTTGTTTCATCTTCTGTGTTTCTTCTGAAGCTTTAATTTGTTCCCATGACTAAGCCCTAACTTCTTGTGTCTTAGTATTGCTAGTAATTTGTTGCTGATGTATAGGCATCTGCTTATCTTGATGAGTTAATTCTGAAGATCTGTTTCACCTTCTTGTTGATTGGTTTTGTGTTAAATCTCTTCTTTTATGCTTGATCTAACTTATTCTAGAACTTTGGAATAGCCCCTATCTAATGGATCAGATTTTCTCAGCTC
>JAQZBX010020161.1:0-23524 GCA_029593785.1 Cabassous unicinctus
TCCCTTTAGAATTACCAAATAATCTGTGAGGTGAAACTTTGCCAACATGTGAATATCCTTTCCCCAACAGCAGCAACTCTAGAACTTGCAAAACTGTATCATTTTTTCAATGATAACTGTCTACCATTATATTTCTCCATTATTAGCAGGCATTTTCTGTGGAAACAAAAAAGATCTTAACTTCATCAAGTGAAGGTAAATTAGTTACTTCCCAAAAGGCAGGGTTAAATGCTTAATTCTTGTCTTTAATTACCAATTTTCAGTGTAAGCATTTCAATATAGTGTTTCTTTTATCATCTATCTGTTGTTCTTTTGAGTATCATTACAGACTCCTGGATTTTTATTGATTTAATGTGTTAATGCAACTATAGTAATTCTTTCTGATGCACAATTTGTCTCAAAATTGACCAGTGTCTTTTTTACACTATCCCATTATTCTCTGAGTACTTCCTTACTTTTCAACCACAAAATGTCCCAGGTTCATCTTGTACTTTTCCTTCTATAGACTAACAGCGATTCTAGCTCAGCCCCAGTTTCAATTTATCTGCTTATTGCTCTAGTTTTTTAGCTCTCTCTTCCTTTCTGGCCCCTTGGTATTACCCCGAGATATTTTTGTTTTACAAGTTCAGGTATGCATTTTCAACACAAAATATTTATTCAGAACCAACTATGGACCAGATTCTGTTCTGAGGATACAAAAGTAAACAAAACTAATTCTCTGATCTTAAGAACCTTACATTGAAGAATAATTGTTACTTCAGCTAAATTTTAACAGCTAGTATACGTTGTTCTGGAAATTTTAGGTATTGTGAGATTTTTACACTTGTTATATTGCTGTTAAAGGTGTCCTGAATGGTATTTTGTAAAATTTTATATTAGTTTGCAGAATGAATATTTGGAAAAATACAAAAAATAGGAAGTCTAGTTAAGAAAGAACTTGCAATAGTCCAGGAATGAGGTGGTGATTAGTCTAGTAGGTAGAAATGAGAATGGAGAAGAAATGTAGGATTGCAGGAATATCTTCAAGGAAAAAAATGATAGAATTGTGTAATAGTGTAATAAGAGGGCATGATCTAGACGGAGGAGTCAAAGTTAGCTCCAATTTTCTTCCCTGAAGGCTGAAAAAACAACTACAACACTGACAGAAATAGTGTAGCTGATGTGAATAGGTGGCAGATAAAATTATCTCTTGAAGGGTATGGACTGTGTCTCTATGTATTATTCCATGAACTGTATTAACATGGTGTTTTCACATAAAAGATAATTTTATCAACATATTGCATTTGAAAAAGGCAGTGAAAGAACATGGCCCCAGGTAACTGGAAATATAGAACTAGAATAGAATAAGTGACTTGATTATAGGTGAGGAGAGGGAGTGGAGATGATTTCTTTGTATCCCTTGAGCCTGGTTTGGTGCTTAGCACAAAGCAAGACCTCAATATTTATTGAATAAATGAACGTTAAGTCACTTGCATAGATGTGATACATGACCTCATGGGAATAGATCTGAAAGCAGAGGGCATTTATTTGCTATGGCTACAAACCAGCCTATCTCCCCTAAGGCTTACATTCCCAACAAATTGCCTCTTCAGAGGAAGCAGTTCCAAACGTGGAGGAGTTAGAAAAAAAAAAAAATGTGTGTTCTAGATTTAGGATACCAAAATGGAAGGGACAGTTTCAAGGTTGTACTTGGTTGTACCATTTTGTACTAGGGTCATACTACCTCCACAAGTTAAAAGTTTCTCGGTGCAAAACAATGCAGTACCTTTTCTACAAAGCCCCAAAATACTAACCTCACTTTACAAGTTATTATTAGCCAAAGGCTGGATTGCTCTATAGCATTATCTAATTAAAAGGATAACGGATTTTCCTTTCCTCCTTTCAAGCTAAGGACCTGAAATTCCCATTCTGCACCTTGGGAGAATCCTTTCCCTCCTCGAGGGCGCGGTGATCAGAAAGCCATTTAACTACAAACTCCTAAATCAGCACAAAAACCTGCACACTCTGTCCGGGATGAGTCAGACTAGCCTCCAAGGCCAGCGTCTCATTAGTGAGCCTGCGCACATTGGTGCTGCTGAGGAGGCGCATGCGCCTTGAGGAGGCCCGGCAGAGAAGGGTCTGGGCGGGTCTGGGCAGCTCCAGTGTTTTGGGGCCCACGAGCTGTGGGAGGAGCCGGCGGCCTCACCGTGGTAACCACAGTGCCGCCGCCCCGCCTTGCAGGCCCTGGGACTGTCATCGCCTTTGGGTTTGGGGGTCCTTTGGCCACCGGCCCCGGAAATAGCCCTACCGGCCTCCCTCAGCTACCGCCAGTGCCCCACCCCACCCACGCCGCCGCCGCCGCCGCCATGCAAGGGGAGGACGCCAGATACCTCAAAAGGTGACTCCTAAAGGATCAGTCCTACCTTGCCCGCCCGGGCCCTGAAGATGTTCTTGGGTTGGCTGTGAGGTGTCCTTGGGCGAAGCTAGAAGCTTAGAAGTGAGGGTTGGAGGCAGGAAGAGAAGTCACTGAAAAGGGATGGAACAGGTGAATCGGGAAAATGAGGAAAGGGCCTTTTGCGGATGCTAAGTCCTCGAGCCTCTTACCTGGCTCCGGGAGGCCCTAATGGCGCTGAGAGATGATTTCTTTGCTATATTGTTGGGGGTGGGGGGCGGTAAACTGCGTCCTTTTTTTTTTTTTTTCCCCTGCCCGGACTCTCCATTTTTCCCTAATAAATATCCCCGTGGGAGCCTGGGAATGAAGTCTTTTTGCCTCCGTTTTCTGTCTCCAATTTGGAGTTGACTGCCCAGGGGTTTTGCAATGATAGAGGGAAAAGAAGTAGTGGCTTTTATTTTATGGGAGGCTGGACTGAGATTGTTGCTTTACATCCTGTTTTTTGCTTTCATCATCCATTTCATCCAATTGACTGTCATACATACAATGTAATTTTTGTAGGTGATTCGTAATTATCACGAGGTTTGCACTGGAGATTGCGGTGGAACAGGCCATAATTTCTTTAATTTAAAAATATTTGTAGTATCAATTACTCTTTAAAGAAAATTGTAATCCTGGTTTATTTATTTATTTATTTATTTATTGACTCCTGTCAAAGATAAGATCATTCCTCGTGAGAAGGACGCCTGTCCCTGGACCAAGGGTTAGCAGTGGTCCAACACAAACGATCTTAATTAGGACTCCATTTTTGGTTAAGTTTCTGTCATTGATTTGGTCAATACCTTGGCAACGTCACTTGTATTCTTTTTGGCAGAATTTCCTCATCTGAAAATGGGGCAAATACTAACCTTATGAGAGATAAGAGGACCAAGTATGAAAATACTTTTAAAAGATAAAACATGAATGTAAGGTGGTGATATTATTTGAATTCATAATATACTTATACTGAATATAATTATCCTGGCTTGGCAAGGCCCTGATCATCAGAGAAAGATCTTCCAATCATTAACAGGCTCTAAAAGAATTCAAACAATTGTAAACAAATAAATAAACCGACTGCACTGTCTTTGCAGGAGTGAGGTATGTATTGCGTATTCTCATTTTATATAACATATCCAAAACTGGCAAAGAGCCAGGCTTTATTAGTAAAAAGAAAAAAAAATGGATATTTAATTATACCGAGGATATGGTCAAGATTGATTTCCTAGCTGAATTTTGTTTATTTCAATCATTTAAAATACCTTGGTTGAAAAATTTTGTGACAGAAGAAAATAGTAAATTCTTTCACTTTGAACTTTAAACGCAAGATTGTTCTAGAGCAAGGAGCCTTTATTATAATATTTCCATTCCCATTCTCAAGGGAATGGTGACCAGGGAGCCACAAACACAGACATACTCCTTCACTTGATTTTTCATGTAATGTCATTGTGCCGGAAGGTAGTTTTCTTAGGATTATTTTACCAGTATGGGCCTTTAGGCATAGTATGATTTTTAAGTACCAAACTATTGCTTACTTTTAAAGCCATATTATCAAGAGTTCAGTAAATAAATAAATTCATAACTGAACCAGTTGCTGTGGTGTTTGAAGTGAAAGATGGTCAGAATCTGGTAAGGTTGAAAATTATATTTCTCAAGTTTGTCTAACTTTGGCAATATAAAGAACAAAAAGTTTGCATTTCTTGCTTTCAGATTAGAAAGATGCAGCTGACAGACACTGATACAGGCCTGATGGACAGATACTGGTACAGGTTTATGATGTCTGGCAGAACCTTCCCTTTTAATTATTGGTTCTTTGACAGTGATTACATATATTTCTTTTGGAATATTTTGACTTTTATATTTTGTTTTTAATAAGCCAGCCATATGTTTTCAATTTAATTGATTCACTCCTATTTGAATTTCAAAGGTTTCACTATAGCTGCTATCACTGAGGAATCTCTAGTCTTCTCTATGTATGCATATGTAATGCTTGTATATGTTTACATGTATAATAGATTATAGAATAAGAAATCTTGGGTTTCATTTTTTGTTCTGCTACCAGTTAGTGTTTTGATTCAATAGTAATGAATAAATACCAAATATGTAGTGTGTGCCTATCATTGTTATAGTTACTGGGATATGACTAAATAAATATCCTCAGTGAGATATACTAACAAGTAGACAATTACATCCAGTGAATTTTTTTTTTTTTTTTTTTTGCCTTCACTTAAAACTCTAATGGCTTTCCATTGCTCTTAGAGTAAGAGCATTTACCTTTTCAACTTCCTTTCTCTCTGCTCCTGCCTTGTACCGCCTCTCACCTCCAATAATTTGGTACTTCAGCCTTACAGAAATAACTTTTCAGATCTCTATGTGTTTCAATGTTTGGTCCCTATGTGCTCTTCCCTTTGTTCTTTTCCCAGCTAATTCCTCATCTTTCCTGTTTTAGCTTAAATGTCCCATTTTACAGTGAGCTTTTCCTGAGCCTCCCCTCACCCTACAATCTAGGCCAGCTATACCAGCTAAATTCTCATAATACCTAATACCTGGACTTTTTCCAATTTTAATCTTTATTGTTATTCTTTGTCTTTCCTGATAGTCTGTAAGCTTCATAAGGGTAAGTTACTATGTATATTCTTGTTATATTCCCAGCACCCATCACAGTGCCTGGAGCATAGGTATTCACTAAATAGTTTTTAAATGAAGTGAGAATGAGGCTAGAAAGAAATATGGGCCAAATCATATAGGACTGATGAGCTGAAATAAAGAATTGTCTCTATCACAAGAACAATGGGAAACCATTGAAGGATTTTAAGAGTGAATGATATTCATTTATTCTTTCATTCAATAGTTGAGATCCTATAATGTATAGGTCACTCTACCAGGTGCTGAGAAGTACTAGATGAATGAGATACACTGTCCCTGACTTTATGTTGGTTATAATCTATCAAGGAAAAAAAAATCTAGTGAGGAATAGATTTTAAACAGTATATTAACAGAATTATTTTGTTAAATTTTTGATAAGTGCTATATGAAATAAGTATAAGGTGAATATAATAAAAGGATGTAACTAATCTTAAAAGCATAGGGCACATACAACAAGAGGATCTGACTTAATCTTGAGGGAAAGGAAAAGTTTCCTCGAGAAACTTTACAGTTTAATTTAAGCTGAAATCTATAGGATGAAAAGAAATTAGCTACGTGAGAATCTGGTTAAGAAAAGAGAGGACAGACCAAGAGAACATTAAAACTCTAAATAAGAAAGGAATATTGTACACTGGAGGAAAAACAAGAAGAAAGAGGCTGGACCACAGAAATGAGGAGAGAATGATGAGAGATATGTGAGAGGGGTCAGTATAGATTAATGGGATCCCATACACAACTGCATTTTAGATTTTATCCTAAGAGTAGTGGGAAGTCATTAAAGAGTTTTAGGCAGAGAAATGAAGTGATTTAACTTAGTTTTTAAAATGATTACTCTGGTTGCTACTGCAATTATTGATTGCGTTAATTCAGGTTACAATTAACTTGGCCTAAACTGGATTAAGTGACAGTGAAGGTGAAGTGAAATGGATATTTTTGGGAACTTTTTAGGAGGTGTCATATTTTGGGACTTAAAAATTGATTGGGGGAAGCGGGTGTGGCTCGATGGATAGAGCTCCCGTTTACCATATGGGAGGCCCCGGGTTCGCTTCCCGGGGCCTCCTTGTGAGGGCAGGCCAGCCGGCCCGCGCGACGCTGTGGGCTGATGCAGCAAGACCTCACAGCAAGGGGGAGATAAGGAGACACGGAAGAAGCACACAGCGAATGGACACAGTAAAAACACAAGCAGCAAGGGGGGGATAAATAAATAAATAAATAAATCTTTAAAAAAAAAAATTGGATGTGGCAGACAAGTTAGAGGAGGAGTTAAGGATGATTTGGGTTTATGAATTAATTTAGAATTAGTTTAGGTGGTATTATCCTTCACTGAAAACAAGAAAAACAGAGTTTTGAGCAGTGATTCAGAAAGGGATGTGGAGATGGGAAAGGGAAATGATTAATTTCTTAGTGGGTTCTTAATGAATTAACAGCTCTTTCATATTTCTGCTTCACTTTATAAAATATTGTTAGTGGTAAGAATTTCTCACCAACTGATAATTTTTGTTGGCTTTTTTTTTTTTTCTCCTGTTTACAAGTTTATTTCTGTGCTGCAAAGATTATTTCCCCTTCCCCATGTTTTAAAAATTTCCTGTATTCCCCCATTCAATCTTGGCTGCCACAACCAGACAGACAGAAAGCATGAGGACCTTCTTTTTCTTGCGTCTGTAGTGTAGTAGAAACCTTAGCAGCAGACATTAACTGCTCCAGGTCTGTCAGAGATGCATGATTTTGGGTCTTTGAGGAGGCCTGATTGTAGGTCTCTTCTTCAAGTTTTCAACAAATTGAAAGACAACAGAATGAGAGCTAAATATCTTGTTTATTATTGATAAAGACTAGGGTTAGAAAATATAGTGTAGCTCAGGCAAGAACATCTATTAAAACTTAATTTTTAAAAAAATTACAAAAAAAATTTAAGGGTTAGACTAATGCAGTCCCGGGCAGTGGGCTTCCCTTTCCCTCCAATAGCAGTCCACCATCCCCTTTCACCACCTACCCTCTGCAATCAGCAAGAGAGTTAGAAGAGATCTACTCTCTGGAGGTAAGATTGTTCCTAAGAGGACAGAGGGAGAAATTCATTCAAACGTGTCTGTTTACTCTTACTAAATTTCCCAATCAAATAAATCACTATACTTCCCTGAGGGTGGAGGAACTAAAAAGTGGTGAGGTCAGGAATGCTAAAATATTTAAGCTTCCTCCACATGGAAGGAAATAGCAGAGGGGCAGATTACAACACCTACCTCCTGACCCCCAGCATATAAGATGACTGTAAAGATCAATAAGATTGTTCAAGTATTTTGAAATATACATAAAAATACTTGAGGATATCTAAATCCAAGCAATTATTTGCTCAAAATTGTTTGCTTTTAGTTGTTAAGCTGTCTCATTGTTTCAGTTATTTTTTACTTTGAATCATATTTGGTACCATTTACAGTTTGATTTCCTCCCTCAGTTTATCTTGTTTGGTTTTATAAAATACATATAAAAGTAACTTCTGCGACATCTTCATATTTATTGAGAGTCTTCCATGCTAGTGCAGTTTTAGACTTTGAGCAGTATGAAAGTGAAAAGACATAATCACTGTCTTCCAGAGGTTCTAGTCTGAATAGGAAAATCAAGACATGTTCATAGCCATAATTTATGGTAAAATTTATAGAAATAACAGCTTTATGGTCTCAGGAAAAGGAGAGTTTATATAGGTATAATCCCATATCTATTAAGCAGTAACTTTCTGTTCTCTCTTTGCCACCAGCCCCTAGTAACCACTAATCTGCTCTCTGTCTCTCTGGATTTGCCTATTTTGAATGTTCATATAAAGGAATCATGTAATATTTGGCCCTTTGTGTCTGGCTTCTTTCACCTAGCCTAATGTTTTCAAGTTTCATCCATGTTGTAGCATGTATCAATACTTCATTCGTTTTTATGGCTGAATAATATTCAATGAATATTCCACATTTTGTTTATCCATTCATCTGGGCAGTTGATTGTTTCCAACTTTTGGCTATTGTGGATAGAACTGCTTTGAATGTTTATATACATGTTTTATTTGAACACCTGTTTTCAGTTCTATTGGGCATATACCTAGGAGTAGAATTTTGCTGGATCATATGGTAACTCTTTGTTTAACTTACTGAGAAACTGCCTAACTGTTTTCTACAATGGCTGAACCATTTTAAATTCCCACCAGTGAAGTATGAAGAATTCCAATTTTCCTGCATCCTTGTCAATTCTCAGCGTTTTGTTTTGTTTTTTTTCATTTTTTAGGAAAAAAATTATGGCTATCCTAGTGAGTGTGAAATGGTATCAGTTGGGGATTGAATTATGTCCCCCTCACAACCCACAGAAGACATATTCGAGTCCTAACTCCAGGTCCTGAGGGTGTGAACCCATTTGTAAATAAGATGTTTGAATATGTTATTAGTTAAAATGAGTCAGAGTATGGCTGTGAACCCATGTGTAAATAGGATCTTAGAAGATGCTTTTAATTAAGGTTTGGCCAAACTGAATGAGGGTGAGTCTTAGTCATTTATGACTGGAGTCCTTATAAGCAATGGAAATTGGGCACAGAAATAGAAAACAGAGGAAGTACACAGAGAGACAGATTGCCGCATGACAGGATTGCCAGAAAGCCATTACCAGACTGTTACAGACTTTGGAGAAAGCATGGCTTTACTGACACCTTGATTTTGGACTTCTAGTCTCCCAAACTGTGAGGCAATAAATCTTTGTTACTTAAGCTAACTTACTTTGTGGTATTTGTCATAGTAACCCTAGCAAAATAAGACAATATCACATTGTTTTTTCTCCCCTTTATTAAGGAAGTTGTGGGTTTACAGAACAATCATGCAAAAAAAAAAAAAAAAAATACAGAGTTCCCATATACCACCCTATTATTAACAACTTGCATTGATGTGGAACATTTGTTATAATTGATGATAGCACATTTTGTACTATTATTTACAGTAGTCCATGGTTTAATGTAGGATTCATTATGTACTGTAGTTCCATGGATTCTCGAAAAAAATTTTTATTCTGTTACCATAAATAAAATCTAACATTCCCCCTTTTAATCACATTCAGATATATATTTTGGTGCTGTTAATTATGGTCACAATGTTGTGCTACCACCACCACCATCTATTACCAAAACATTTCCATAATTCCAAATAGGAGCCCTGTACATTTAAAGCCCTAATTTCCCATTCCCCATCCCCACCCCATTCCATGGTAGTCTATATTCTAGATTCTGACTCTATGAGCTTGCTAATTCTAATTGTTACATATCAGTGAGACCATACAATATTTGTCCTTTTGTGTCTGGCTTATTTCATTCAAATAATGTCTTCAGATTTCATCCTTGTCACATGTATCAGAACGTCATTCCTTTTTACGGCTGAATAATATTCCATTATATGTATATACCACATTTTATTTATCCATTCATGGTTGATGGACACTTGTGCTGCTTCCACCTTTGGCTATTGTGAATAGTGCCACTATGAACATTGATGTGCAAATATCTGTTTGAGTCCGTGCTTTCAATTCCTTTAGGTATATTCCTAGTAGCGGGATTGCTGGGTCTTATGTAGTTCTATACCTAGCTTTCTGAGGAACCACCAAACTGTCTTCCACAGTGGCTATACCATTTACATTGCTACCCACATCCACTCCAACACTTGTTATTTTCCATTTTTTTAAAATAGCAACCATTCTGATGGGTGTGAAATGGTATTTCATTGTGGTTTTGATTTGATTAATGGTATTGATCATCTTTTCATTTGCTTATTGGCCATTTGTACGCCATCTTTGGAGAAATGTCCATTTAAATCCTTTGCTCATTTTATTTTTGGGGTATTGCCTTTTTGTTGTTTAGTTATAAGATTTCTTTATATATTCTAGATTCTAGATATGTGATTATCTGATATGTGATTTCCAAATGTTTTCTCCCATGCTGTGGGCTGTCTTTTCACTCTCTTTATTTTATTTTATTTTATTTTTAAGATTTATTTATTTATTTATTTATCCCCCCCTTGCTGCTTGTGTCTGCTGTGTCCATTCTCTGTGCGTTTCTTCCGTGTCTGCTTATCTCCCCCTTGCTGTGAGGTCCTGCTGCATCAGCCCACTGCGCCGGGCGGGCCGGCCTGCTCTCACAAGGAGGCCCCGGGAAGCGAACCCGGGGCCTCCCGCATGGTAAATAGGGGCTCTATTGATTGAGCCACACCCGCTTCCTGCTGTGAGGTCTTGCTGCATCAGCCTACTGCGCCGCACGGACCGGACCGGCCAGCCTGCCCTCACAAGGAGGCCCAGGGAAGCGAACCCAGGGCCTCCCATATGGTAAACGGGAGCTGTATCCATTGAGCCACACCCGCTTCCCTCACTCTCTTTATAGTGTCCTCTGATGCACAAAAGTTTTTAATTTTGAGGAAGTCCAGTGTATCTATTTTTTTCTTTTGTTGCATGTGCTTTTGGTGTCACATTTATGAAACCATTGTCAGATCCATAGTCATGAAGATTTGCTCCTAATTTTTCTTTTAAAAGTTTTATAATTTTAGCTCTTAAATTTTCATCTTTGATCCATTTTCAGTTAATAGTTATATACGATATGAGGTAAGGATCCAACTTCATTTTTTTACTTGTGGATATCTAGTTGTCCCAGCACCATTTATTGAAGAGACTCTTCTTTTCCCCACTTGATGGTTTTGGCATCCTTATTGAAAATCAATTGACCATAGATGTATTATATCATTTCAGAACTCTCAAGTTTATTCTATTGATCTGTATGTCTTTGTACTCTTTTGATTACTGTAGCTTTGAAGTAAGATTTTAAATCAGGAAGTGTGAGTCCTCCAACTTTTTCTTTTTCAATATTGTTTTGATATTCAGGATCCCTTGTATTTCCAATTTTTGGGTCAACTTTTCTATTTCTGAAATGAAGGCTTTTGGGATTTTGATAAGAAGGACTTGCCTTGAAACTGTAGCTTGCTTTGGGGATTATTGCCATTTTAACAATATTAAGTCTTCCAATCCGTGAAAATGAGGTATATTTCTATGTACTTTGGGGTGTTATTTAATTTCTCTCAGCAATGTTTTATTAGTTTTCAGTAAAAGAGCTGCACCTCCTTGGTTAAATTTATTCCTAAGAATTTCTTGCTATTATAAATGGAATTTTCTTAATTTCCTCTTTAGATTAATTGCTAGTGTTTATAAATACAATTGATTTTGGGGTGTTTATCTTGTTTCCTGCAATTTTGTTGAATTTGTTTATTGATAGTTGTATGTGTGTGGGTGTGTATTCTTTAGGGTTTTCTAGATATAAAGTCATGTCATCTGTGATTCGAGAGAATTTTACTTCTTTCCTTCCAATTTGGATGCCTGTGTTTTTCTTGCCTAGTTTCTCTGTCTAGAACTTCGAGTACAGTGTTGAACAGAAGTTGTGAAAGCAGGCATCCTTGCCTTGTTCCTGGTCTTAGGGATAAGTTTTCAGTCTTTCATCATTGAGTTAGCTGTGGATTTTTCATATATGGACTTTATCGTGTTCATATATGAACTTTATTGTGTTGAGGAAGTTTCCTTCTGTTCTAGTTTATTGAGTGTTTTCATCATAAAAGGGTGCTGAATTTTTTCAAAAGCTTTTTCTGCATCAATTGAGATGATTATGTAGGTTTTTTTCCTTCATTCATTAATGTGGTGTATTGCATTGATTGACTCTATTATGTTGAAACAACCTGAATTCCTGGGCTAAATCCCACTTTATTATCATGTATACTCTTTTCTTATGCTACTTCGTTTTGCTAGCATTTTTGTTAAGGAATTTCCCGTTTATGTTCATAAGGGATATTGCTTTATGGTTTTCTTTGGTCTTTTTGTCTGGCTTTGATATCAGGGTAATGCTGGCCTCATAAAATAGGAAGTGTTCTCTCCTATTCTATCTTTTAGAAGAGTTTGAGAAGGATTGGTGTTAATTCTTCTTTAAATATTTGTTAGAATTCAGCAGTGAAGCTATGTGGTCCTGCCTTTTCTTATTGGGAGGTTTTGGGTCATTGAGTCTTATCTCTAGTAGTTATAGATCTATTTAAATTATCTATTTCTTTTTAAATTAATTTTGGTAGTTTTTATCTCTAGGAATTTGTCTATTTCATCTAATTTGGTGTGCCATTGTTCATAGTATTACCTTATTGACTTTATTTTAAAACAATTTATTGAAGTATATCATTCATACATGAACATACATAAACAATAAGTGTTCAGTAAACATTGTAAACTTACAAAACAAACATGCTTAGCATCATACAGAGCTCCCACACATCACCCCACCACAAACACTTTGCATTGTTGTAAAACATTTGTTAACAAATCATGAAAGAGCATCGTCAAAGTATTACTACTAACTATAGTCTGTATCTTACTCCCCATACTCTTTTTTTTTTAAGGATTTATTTATTTATTTACTTTTATCCATTTTTACCTTCCTCCCGTTTTTGCTATTTTTGTGTCCATTCTCTGGGCAACTCTCTGTGTCTGTTTCCTGCCCTCTCTTCTCATCCTTCTCCTCCTGTATTCCCTGGGATTCAATCCTTGAAACCTCCAATGTGGGAGAGCAGCGTCCTACCACCTGCACCACCTTAGTTCTGGTTTTTCAGTGCATCTTGTCTTGGCTCTCCCTTGTGTCACTCTCCTGTTACGTCATCATCTTGCTGCGTGGCTTGCAGGGCCTGACGGCGCACCCTCTCACAGGGCCTGGGGGCTCACCCACTTGCGGGGCCTGGTGGCGCACCTGCTCACGGGGCCTGGGGGGCTAGCACACCTTCTATATTTTTCTTTTTTTATTTTTACCGGGAGGTCCCAGGGATCGAACCCAGGTCCCTCTATATGGGAGACGGACGCCCAACCATTTGAGCCACATCCGTCCTCCTGCTATATCTCCTAAGGTTGACCAAAGATACCTAGTGTTACAGTCATTTTCCATACAGGATGGTCATATAATAAATCAGGCTTAGTTTACCACCAGCATTCTAAAAATCAGACCTAGGGAGAAAAACTAGGTCTGGGGACACAATCATGGTTTCTAATATAGCAAATGTTTAGCCTGTCCTGATTATCACAAAATCAGGACAGCAAGAATATTCACACTTATTGACTTTTTATCTTTGAAAGTTGGAAGCAGGATCCCCATTTTGATATCTAATTTTAGCGATTTTAATCTCTCTCTCTCTTTTGTAGTCACTATAGCTAAAGGTTTGTCAATTTTGTTGATCATTTCAAAGAACCAACTTTTGGTTTCATTTCATTATTTCTATTGTTTTTGTATTCTTCATTTTGTTTATCTCTGCTTTCTTTATTATTTCTTTCCTTCTGCTAGCTCAGGTTTAATTTCATCTTCTAATAGTTTCTTAGGGTGTAAAGTTAGATCATTAATTTGAGATCCTCTATTTTAATGTAGCCATTTGATATGTTGTGTTTTCATTTCCATTTGTCTCAAAATATTTTCTAATTTCCCCTATGATTTTTTTTCTTTGACCCATTGGTTATTTAAGAGCATGTTGTGTAACTTCCAAATGTTGTATTTTCCAGTTTCCTTTTGTTATTTATTTCTAGTTGTATTCCATTTTTGTTGGAAAAGATACATTGTATGATTTCAATCTTTTAAAAATGTAGTGAGCCTTGTTTTGTGGCTTAACATATGGTCTTTATTGGAGAAAGTGCCATGTATACTTGAGAGAACATGTAGTCTTCTCTTGTTGGATAGAGTATTTTCTATATCTGTTGTCTTTGATTTATAATGTTGCTGAAGTCTATCTTTTTATTGATTTTCTGGGTAGTTCTAGTGTGAGTTTTGACATTTCCCAATTATCTTTATAGAACTATTTTTCTCTTCACTTCAGTTCATTTTTGCTTCATGTATTTATTGTTTGGTGTATATATATATATTTGTAATTGTATCTTCTAGGTGGATTGACTTATCAATATATAATGTCCTTCTTTGTCTCTTGTAACAGTATTTGACTTAAAGTCTTATTTTGTCTGATATTTGTATAGCCATTCCAGCACTTTTTTGGGTTTGCATGATACATCTTTCTCCATCCCCTTATTCTCAACCTCTGTGTCATTGAATCTAACGTAAGTTTTTTGGAGATAGCATATGGATGGAACATATTATCCATTCTGCCAATCTTTGCCTTTTATTTGTAGTGGTTAATCCATTTACATTTGAAATAATTACTGATAAGGAAGGACTTCTGCCATTTTGCTCTTTTTTCTGTATGCCCTCATATAAATATATAGTTTTAAAATTACTTCCTTATTTTGTATTGTTTTTTTATAGTGTACCAATTTGATTCCCTTGACATTTACTTTTCTGCATATTTTTTAAATTTTCTTAATAGTTATTTTGGGAATTACAGTTAACATCTTGAACATGTAACAACCTCATTTACTTTAATACCAACTTACCTTTGATAGTATCCAAAAACCCTGTTCATATCCATTCATCCCTCTCCTTTTATACTGTTATTGTCACAGATTACATCTTTACATATTCTCATTAACATAGATTTATAATTGTTTTATGTATTTTTCTTTTAAATCATGTAAGGAGAAGTTATTAACCAAAAATACAATATTTATTATAATAATACATATTTATGTTGATTAATACATATTTATAATAATAAATACATTTTTACCTATGAAGTTAATTTTACCAATGTTCTTTAGTTCTTTATGTGACTTCAAGTTATTGCATAGTGTTCTTTCATTTCAACTTGGAGGACTTCCTTTAGCATTTCTTGTAGGGCAGGTCTACTATTAATAAACTCCTTCAGCTTTTGTTTATCTGGGAATGTCTTAATTTCTCCTTATTTCTTGAAGAATAATTTTGCCAAATATGAAATTCTTGGTTGACAGTATTTTTTTCTTTCAGCATTTTAAGTATGTCATCCCACTGCCTTCTGGTCTTCATGGTTTCTGATGAGAAATAGGTTGTTAATCTTACTGATACTCCCTTGTACATGATGAGATGCTTTTCTGTGGCTACTTTCAAGATTCTCTCTTTATTTTTTGATTGCAATATATCTTGGGGTGGATCTCTGACTTTGTTCTACTTGGAGTTTGCTGAGCTTCTTGGATGTATAGATTCGTACCAAATTTGGAACATTTTCAGCCCATTATTTCTTCAATATTTTCTCTTCCCTTCTTTCTGTCTCCCTTCTTCTTCTGGTACTCCAATTGTGCACACGTTGGCACATTTGATTCTGTTCCACAGGTCTCTGTGGCTCTCCTCATTGTTCTTCATTCTCTTTTCTTTCTGCTCTTCATACTGAATACCTTCATTTGACCTATCTTCAAGTTTGCTGATTCTTTCTTCTGTCTGCTCAAATCTCAAATCTGCTGTTGAACCCCTGTAATGGTTTTGTTTTCATTTCAGTTATTGTATTTTCAGCTTCTAATTTTTATTTGATTCCTTTTTAAAAATTCTATGAATTTATTGATATTTTCTATTTACTGAGGCATTGTTTTCCTGGTTTCCTGTAATTCTTTGTTCATGGTTTTAACTCTGAACATATTTAAGACAGTTGGTTTACAGTCTTTATCTGGTAAGTCCTTGTCTGTCTTTCCTCAGGGGTAGTTTCTGCTAATTTCCTTTTTTTTCTAATGAATGATACATACTTTCTTGCCTGTTTGCAAGCTTCATAGTTTTGTTTTGTTTTTTTTTAATTGAAAACTGGGCGTTTTGAATAATATAAAGTGAAAAGGGTGAGAGAAAATAAAAGAAAAAAGAAAGAAAAGGAAAAATATATACTCTCCAGGCCATTGCAGATTGGCTCTGTGTTGGGCATGCCTTCAGCAATAAGCCAGGCTATTTATGACTTCTAGCTTGTGCTGAACCTAAAGACATGCCAGGTGTGAAATCTTAGTCTTCTCAGATATTTTCTGTGCATGCTTCCTGCCCTGAGCAAATATGTAGTTTTCAAGGTTTCCCTGTATATGAGGTAGCTTTTCAAAGCCCCAGTTCACTACAAAAATTTCATTTCCTGTTTCTCTTTCTCAGGCTTTCAGCATGCCTATTGTTGCCCCAACTAATTTTTTCCCCAGACAGTAGTGGCTTGTTTACTTGGCTTTCATTGTTTTTGAAGACCACATAGCACCCTGATGAAATTCCAAGTTAATGAAGAGAAAGGAAAGCCCCTAGCAGAAGACTTTTGGGGAAACACCTGTCAGTTCTAAGCAAACATGGTAATTTAGGAACAAGGTTCACTCTGCAGTCTCTGGAACCATGCTGACCTCTCTCATTTTCTTTTTCTCCTGGATCTTGGCCCTGTAATTTTTTATGCCTTGATAGTTCTCCCATGCCTTTAAGCAGACACATGCATATGCATGCACACACACATGTTTTTGCCCCCAGTTTTTTTTAGATTTTCCTAATAGGTACATTTTTCAAATTACCTAATCCTCTTATCATCCATTACTAAGTATTATTTTATTAAAAAGAACCCAAAACTTATTTTGGTGTTATCCCTTTGAAGTGCATTAGGAATTGTAAATATTTCTGTAAATATAAAAGATTATTTTCTCCTCTTAATTTCTGTAAAATACATTGACTTCAAAGCAAACATTATAACACTGCCATGTGGTGTTTATAATGTATGTAGATGTAATAGATATGACAACTATAAAACAGTGGGGAGGATGGGGAGGCAGTAAATGGGCCAACAATTGTGTGAGGTGGTATAATATTAACTCTAAGTACAATGTGAAAAACTTAAGCATTGTTTTTCATAAAGCAATCACTAAAAACATAAAGCAATCACTAAAAACTGATATAAACATATTTTTTCATAAAGCAATCACTCAAAAACATATAGCTAAAAAAGCCAGTAGACAAGTTAAAATGGGATTCCAAACTTTTTCACATAAACCAAAAGATTATTAGGAAAAGGGAAAACAGAGGAACAAAATACAGAGGTGGCAAACAGAAAATAAATAATAAAATGTAGACCTGGATCTAGCTATATCAATAGTTATATTTAATGTTATTCGTCTAAATCAGTGCTACCCAATAGAACTGTGTTCAATGGGGAAAATGTTTTATATTGGTATTGTCCAAATACATTAGCTACCAGCTAGCTGTATGGCTGTTAAGCACTTGAAATGTGGCTAGTTCAGCTAAGGAATTGCATTTTTAATTATTTTCTTAAAATAATTTAATTTTAAATAGACTCATGTGGCTAGTGACTATTGTATTGGACAATGCAAGTCTTAACATTCTAATTAAAAGGCAGAGATTATGAGTATGGATTTTTAAAAAAGAAAAGAAAAAGACTCAACTGTATGTGTGGTGATTTGAAGCCGTATGTACCCCAGAAAAACATGTTCTTAAATTTAATCCATTCCTGTGGGTATGGACCCATTGTAAGTAGGAGCTTTTGATGAGGCTACTTTAGTTGTGATCCATCTCATTTAGGATGGGTCTTAAACATATTACTGGAGTCCTTTATAAATGGAATGAATACAGAGAGAGAGACAGAGAGAACCATGGAAGCAAGAAACTGAAATCAGTGATACTGGAAGAGAAGGTAGGGACCAGCAGATATCACCATGTGCATTGCCAGGTGGCAGAGGAGCCCAGGATCACCAGCCACTAGTCTTCAGGATGCCTTGATTTGGATGTTTTCCCTACCTTAAAACCATGAGTGAATAAATTCCCATTGCTAAGCCAACCCATTTTATGGTATTTGCTGGAGCAGCCTAGAAAACTAAAACAATATGCTATACCCCAGAGGCATATTTTTAAATATAAAGACACACAAATTAAAATGAATACAAACAGTAAACAGTAAACATAGCCTAGAATGGCTATATTGATATTAGATAAAATAGACTTCAAGAAAAAGAGTATTGCCAGTGATAAAGAGGAATAATTTATACTAATAAATCTACAATACCCAGACAGTTTTAAAGTCAAATTCTAACTAAGTGTTCAGGGACAGAATATTCCAATTTTACGCAACTCTTCTGGGGCATATATAATACTTCCCAATTCATTCTAAGATTTTAGAACAATCTCCTTATGAATACCAGAAAATGATATTATTAGAAAGGAAAATTGCAAGTCAGTATCACTGAACAAGAATGCAAACTTAATCTAACAGTGTATTAAAATACAGCATTATCAAGTTGTGTTTATCCTAGGAATATGAGTATGGTTTAATGTATTTGAAGGATTTAATTCAGCATATTAATAGCATAAGGAAAAAGAATAAAATATGGATGCAAACAAACCTTTGATAATGTTCAGTGCACATTCAGGATTAAAATTAAAAACTCAAACTAGAAAATAAAGGAATTCTGATATAAACATATTTAATGAGGAAACTTTATGGAGCGTTTCTTTAATATCAAGAATGAGTGAAGGATGCCTATGTTAATCACCTTAACATTTTACCAGAGGTCCTAAACAGGTAGTAGGATAAAAAAATTAAAAGATATTATGATAGGAAGAGAAGAAATAAAACTTACATTATTCATAAATGGTATAGTTGTCTGCATAGGAAATCCAAAACAATGTTCAAGATATTGGCATTAATATCAAGTTGTTAAGAAACAATTTCTGGGGAAGCAGATGTGGCTCAAGTGATTGAGTTCCCGCCTACCACATGGGAGGTCCCAGGTTTGCTGCCTGGTGCCTCCTAAAGAAGATGAGCAAGACAGCAAGCTGATGCGATGGGCAGGCGCAGCGAGCTAACGCAACAAGAGACATGAGGAAAACACAATGAGAGGCACAACAAAGCAGGGAGCAGAGGTGGCTCAGGCAATTAGGTGCCTCCCTCCCACATTGGAGGTCCCAGGTTCGGTTCCTGTTGCATTCTGAAAAAAAGACCAGCACACAAGCAGACACAGAAAATGCAAACAATGAGGGGTAGAGAGAAATAAATAAATAAAATAAATCTTAAAAAAAAAAAAAAAGAATTTCTGGATGTGATGTCTATGTACCAAAAAGTAATTTTGATATGCCTGAGCTAAATTCGAAAAAAGTATTTACAAAAACAGCTAACAATATAAAGTACTTGGGAATAAATCTAACAAAAGATGAATATGATCTTTCTAAAAACATTTATACAATTTCACTGGAAAAGTTAAAACTTAAATAGACATACCATGCTCATGGACATATGCCTTAATTTACAAATTCATGATGTTTCAATAAAAATCTCCAGGGATTTCACTGAATTTCACACATAAATCCTGAATGTTTAAATGGAAGAGCAGATGTCTTAGAAAGCCGAGAAAAATTTGAAGCAGCAGCAGATAATGGGGCACTTCCCTTATTAGATACTAAGACATTTTAAATTAAGGCAGTGTGGTTTTGATGTTAGAAAGAGATCATTAGACAAATTGAATAAAGTAAAACTAGAAATAGAGCAACATGTAGATGGATACTGAATATATGAAAGAGGTAGCAATGCAAATCTGTTGTGAAGAAGATGACTTTGCAATAAGGTGTTTTTGTTTTTTTTTTTGTCAAACTGGGGGTCACAGGATATCAGTGGGTTGTGAATAGAATAGAATGCATTGCATGTAGTAAAAATAGTTATTTCTTGCTACTTTTGTTTCATTTATGTGTGTGAGTATATACTGATACTGTGGTTACCAGGGCTTATGAAAAAAAAAGTTTGAAAGACACTGCAAAAGGTGCTTATATAATTGGTTAGTTCTATAGAAATAAATTAAAATTGTATTCCTAGCCCCACTGAAAAACAATTTACAAGTAAATTAAATACCTGAATGTGAAGATCAAAACTTTAATCATTTCACAACATAGAGGAAATTGATAACCTCAATTAGAGCGCTAATTGAAATTATGTGAATAGAATTAGAGCAGCTATCAAAATTTCTTAGGGAACTTTGAGGACAACAAAGAAAAGCAATGTTAGTGGAAGATTTTTTTTTAATTAATTTTTTAATTTTTTAAAAAAGATACTTAGCTTACGTAAATGTTACACAAAAAATATAGGGGAAGATTTTGTGTAATCAAGGTAGGTTTCTATTTTGTTTTGTTTCTTCAGTATGAAACTTTATCAAGTGTTTAATTTCAGATGGAAATGAACAAGTAAATACTTCTTGGAGAGAGATCTTTGAGTGGGCAGGAAAGGATCTGATTTGGTTAAGGGTGATAGTATCTTCTGCTTTGCCCTGGACAGTCCTGTTTTTCAGCTGTTGCTCTGTGTACCCTGGTTTCGCATTTGTCTCAGTTTTTAACATTTTTAATGAAGTATTATTAGTAGATGGATTTGGTAGACTTCTACTTTGTATTTCCAGCTTCTGCCATGGTCTTGTCTAGTATGTAAGATGTATAAGCAGTGAATAGAGCTTTCATGTTAATCAGTCTATTGTGCCATACCCATACTGCAGAATGCAGGATGCATGACTATCCTAGGCTGCCAGTTGGTAGAGTCTATTGGAATCATGGACAATTATAAGTTAGATATTTATGAAATATGTGCAGGAAATAGAAGCTGAACAGATCTGCCAGAGAGCACCTGGAGAGTAGTCCGAATACTTCATACGATGGTTTTGTCATTTGTCACCTGGTGTAAACCTAAAACTGTTCATTTATTTTATTTGGTAAAACTTTAATTTTGCGATAAATTCTTTTGACAATAGTAAGTTTTAAAAATATAACCTATTTAATGAAAAATTAAGGACTGGATTTTTGTTTATCAAAATAGATGATGAACATGTAACACAACATTTTTCAGCATTATCTGCCTTAGGGGTCATAATGGTATCGCTAACCATGTGAATTCCAGAAGCATCAAGATCTGCTTTAGAAATAAATAATTAAGAACAATGCTCAATAGTGACAATTTAACAATGCAGTTATGGAAGGTGTATTTTATATCACTCTGTGAAGTGTGATTTTTCATTGAGATTTAAAAAAAACAATTTTTTTTCTAAATTAGCACCCTTTTGGTTCCAGTTTCCCTGTGTGGGTTAAAAAAATAAAGTGATGTGGAACATCCGTCTTTGCTTTTGAAGTGCTTTTGAAGTTGAGGTAATTTGCTCCAAAACCATCTTAGCTGTTTATGTTTCATTAGCTTGTTCTTTTATGCATGATTCTTGGATAAATGTATTTTTCCCAGGTAGGATAATTTATAAAAGTACTTTTTGCAGGACCAAGAATTACCTATATTAAAAAAGTAATTTCTTGGCCCAGGGCAATATAAAATCTGATTAAATGCATGTTTTAATGCAGCCCACATGATTTTGGAACTAGAAATTGCTGGATAAAAACCATGGACATTTTGTGAGTTTTTAATCTGGTTATGCCTTTTTTATTTTGTGTTATAGGAAAGTTAAAGGAGGAAATATTGATGTACATCCATCAGAAAAAGCACTCATTGTTCAATATGAAGTGGAAGCTACCATTCTTGGAGAAATGGGAGATCCAATGTTGGGAGAACGAAAGGAATGCCAAAAAATGTAAGTTTTCTTCATTTGTGCACATTTTGAAAGTAGTGAACCTTATACAAACTTTATACACATCTAGTATTATTTTAATCTGTGAAGATGATAAATGATTATGGCATTCTTCTAGACATACTTTAACTTAGTGAAGCAGAGGTTATAATTAACCATAAATATAGAGAATATTTATTCCAGAGAAAATCAATTTATGTAAGCATAATAGGAATCTGCTGAAAAATACCTATTCTGTCCATTTAGTAAATGCATATAATAAAATATAAACTAACTTGTGAGATTAGTCATATGTTTATGTAGAACTTCTTAGCCTAATTTTTAAAACTCCCAAATGATGTGTAGACCTTGAATTCATCCCGTGAAAGATGTTAGTAACAAGACAAGCATTTTCTGACTCAATGAATTGGGCTTAGATCTCCCTATATCCTCCACACTGTATTTCCTGTTTTTTTTATATCCTTCCAGGGACCTCTTCGGAAATGGCCTTCTTCATTAGCTTGTGATTGTGCTGGTGATTGTCTTCCTTTCATAGTTTGTGAAAGTAGAGAAGGTCTGAGATTGCCTAGTAGTCACTCTTAACCTTCCTTCTCCCATAAAAGTTTTGATTTGGGGACTAGTTAGAAAAAATTTCTATCCATTCTGTGTTTTGTTGGTATTAAATATGTTAATTACTTGCTGATAGGAGTTCATGTGCAATAGTATTCATCACATTGAAAAACACTGTATTTTGACTATATGGTAATGGTTCTCAACTTGGAGTGATTTTCCCTCCAGGAGACATTTGGCAATGTCTGGAGACATTTTTGATTGTCATAACTGGAGGGGTGCTACTGGGATCTCGTGAGTAGAGGCCAGAGATGCTGCTAAACAACCTATAGTGCACAAGACAGCCCCCTCCAACAAAGAATTTTTGGCCCATAATGTCAGTGTTGCTGAGGTTGGGAAACCCTGCAAAGAGAAATCAGCTGGTATTTTACTCGGATCTCCTTATACGGGGGTTCTTAACCAAGGGTCCTTGGGGGTCTGTGGAAAGATTTCAGGGGGTCTGTGAGCTTGAATTGAAAAAAAAAAAATCAACTTTATTTTCTCTGACCTCTAACCGAAATCTAGCATTTCCTTCACTTATGAATGTATGCAATAAAAAATTACAGTAGTATTCATTTCACCTGACTGGCAAAGGTGTCCATGGAACAAAAAAGGTTAAGAACTCCTGTCCTAATATGTCTTATTTTGATTATAAGGAGACTAAGTTACATAGATAATTCATTAAAGATAACTGGATCTTCTAGATAATACACAGATTGAAGAGAAGTACATTTGTATACACACATAAACTAGATACTAATTCATAACTCACAGTTTTTTGTGTTCTCACACTTTCTCTGTTCTGTGTGTGTGTGATTGCTGCCTGAATTTTTTACATTTTGAGAAAGTATGGAAATCCCTTGAGATTGATTAATTTGACTTCCAGTGAAAAGCTAGCAGATCAGTGCCTTTAGAACCTCATGCATCCACATTTCAGGAGAGAAATTTAGTTTTTAGTTCTTAAGGGGCAGTCAGTAGCCTTAATCAACTAGAATTAAATTAGAATGTTATTATTGTTTGAAAGCCTACAGGCTTTCTGGGCAAGGAGTACATTCACTAGACAGTCAGCCACCTGGAAGGAGTTACTACAAACTCATTAGAGTAATTGGATTTAAACACCTATGAGAGAAAAATCTGAGTAATCTCAATGCTATGATACTCAACCCTGGGTGCACTAGGATTTGGAGAAGGATCATATTGTGGAAACAAAAAGAGAATATGTTTTGTTGATGGTTGAAGAGGTTTTATCTATGGAGGGCAGTGGGGGGGATGAGTCTCCTGTAGATTGAGATAGTATGATGTAAAAAGGTCATTAAATTAGTCAGTGTTGTGGCACAGGTCCAGAACACTGATATTTCATGCTGGGTAAAGGAATGTACAAGCCCATCCTTAACAAAGTCCAAAATTTCT
>JAQZBX010020162.1:0-33230 GCA_029593785.1 Cabassous unicinctus
GATAAATGAAAAATAACAATATTGTAGCCTATGAACAATAATTACTTAGTGCAACCAGCAAATTGTTCCTGTGATCAGTATTCTGTAAGTTTCTTCATACAAAATAAACACTTGCTTTTAATTATCTGAAGAAGACATATATTTTTCGAAAGTTTATTTTTCTTTAACCCTTTCTTATGCATACTCATTAATTAAATAATCCATCTGGATCAGTAATGATTTAGCATGACTATTGTTGAAAAAGATTTTGAGTTTTTCTGCCTCATAAATCTATGAGTTGGCATATTGTTCTCTGCTATAATTCATTCCAATAAGATGTGAAGAATTCCCAAATAAGAATTTGATTATCCAGAAAGAATTATGGCCTAAATGGAATTTAAACAAATCAATAATTTATTTCATTCTTAGAGATAATTATGTCCAATAGTTAGGGCTGTAATATAAAAATTAGAATTATGTTATAATTAATTTCTAGTATATTAGAATTATTATTTATATTTATAAATGTTTGTTGCTATACTATTTCTTATAATTGATTATATTAAATACAACCTGACCTTGAACTTTTTTAAAATTTGTAATTTCTTCTAATCTATTTTTCTATTTATTTTACAATTTACAATAAAGTTCTTTTTAACAGCTAAAAAAAAGCCATTGATTATACAATTTGGATATATCATATGGTATGTGAATATATGTCAATGAAACTGCTAAATAAACAAAGGGGAAACAGAGATTGAGAGGGGAGGAATTTCCTTGCTTGTCTGTTTTTTGTTTATTATTATTATTGAAGTAATGAAAATGCTTTAATAATGATTGAAGTTATGAATGCACAACTGTGATTATATGAAATATCATTGATTGCTTATTTTGGATAAATTGTATGCTTTATTAATATGTATCAATAAAATGGATTTTTTTAAAAAATAGAGTGGGTTGGGGAAAAAGACACCAAATGTAAGATATGGACTATGGTTAGCAGTATATTTTGATGAGGCTCTTGCATAGTTTGTAACAAATGTATCACAATGTAAGGTGTTGGTGGAGGGGTGATTATGGGATACCTGTGTGATGCTATGCATGTTTATTTTGTAAGTTCACAACTTTTACTATACACTTATTGTTTATGTATATTCATGTGTGAATGATATACTTCAATCAAAATATTTAAAAAAATATGAGGCTGCAGAATACAGTTCAAATGAGCAAATACTGGAACTAGACTAAACTTGTAATGGCAAATGTTCTTGTGTAAGAAATCACACCAATACTTAGTGGCTTGAAATAACATTTATTTTCTTACAGTTTCTGTGGGTCATGATCCAAGGCACAAGTTAGGTTCTCTCACAGGTTGCACTACAGGTCTCTTACAGGATACAAACAAGGGAACCACTGGACTGCCATCATTCAGGACTCAGCTGGGGAAAGATCTGCTTCCAGGCTAACTCACCTGGTTGTTGACAGCATTCACTTCCTCACAGGTTATTGGACTGAGGGCTTCAGTTCCTCCCTGGCTTTTGGCCAGAGGCTTACCGTAAATTCTTGCTACCTGGGCATCTCGAATCACAACTCACAGATCACTCCTTGCTTCCGCAGATAATGAAGAGGAATTGCACCACAGAGTAGTCAAGTTGAGAGAGAAAGAAGGGGGGATTATTTTGTCTTGCTCCATCCCAGATCTTGTTTCTCATTGATTAAGTTTCATCCCCTGGGTCTAAATAACTAGGAGAATCACTGGGCTCATCAGTAACCCCTCAGACACCTAAATTGCGGTGATTCATACAAGTCTGGAAGTAGGGGTCAACTTGCACAAGAGGGTGCCAAACGATAGAGAAAGACAACAGTAGACAGTAGTCTGAAGAATCACACAAATGTTGAGTCCTAATACAAATATAAATGCTTACATGTACCATTGTACTGAATGTCTATAGTCTTCATATTTTTACAGATAAATTATGACTAAATAAATGGGGAAGTGATTATACACTTTTCATAACACATAAAACAGAAAATCAGACAAGTATATCATGATTTGTTTTGGTTTCCTTTGTCACTTCAAGCTCTGATGAAGATAGACATTCATTCCCTCAAGATCTACAAAGGTATATGGAATGGACTTGAAGATGGAAGCATAATGGCCTCGCAAATTGCATTATGGCAACACAAATAAACATTATACAGAACACCTGCTTTATACGAGTACGCAAGCCAGCTGCTTCAGTGGTCAGAACAAGGCAGGAGGCAGCAGGAACGAGGAAAATAACAAGAAAAGGCAGCAGTGAGGATGTTAAGAAGCAGCCACACATTCAGATTTGAGCATGTAAGTAAGCATTCATAACTTTCCCAAACCTGTTACTCCTCCCATTTTGTGTGCATGTGACCTAAATCCTCAAAACAATAACTCCCTCAATTCAATTTAGCAAAATATGGAAATGAAAGTATAAAATGGACACAGAAAAATCAGATAAAATGCAATGGCCCTCGACTGTGTTGGAGATAATATAACAGCCTATTCCTGCTGCACATGAGATGAATTGAGGCATCAACTCAAGCATATATGGTATCAGTGTGGCCAGCAGGTCTAGTCAATGGCTTGGTTGGAAGAAGTGAGAACAGTAATTAAACGCAGGGGCGTGTGGAATTCTCTCTTATATTTTCCTTTGAATGTGGCATTTTATTCCACACATTGGTCATTCTCGTCGTCACTCTGAAGAGCTTCTCAAAGGGCAGGAGAGATTTGCTGCTGCAGTAAATTAAATATAGAACTGGATATAGATTCTGTGAACATCCAATGCATAAATACATTTACTGGATTACTGCGTTACTTAAGGTTTGTATGCAATTTTTGTATAGTTAAATATTTGTCATGGTATAACTTCAAACAGGAATACAAATGGAGTAATTTAAACTCAGGCAGTGTCCATGTAAAGATTAGGAAAACTGTCAATAAGCACACCCAAAGGAACAAGGCTTATAAAGCAATGTAAGATCAGGAGATCTTTCTTGCACTTTAAGTGAAATTCCAATGAGCACCATATTGTGTAAATGATATGATCTGGTGAATGAAGAGATTCATACTCTTCCTATTGTTTAGCATTATGCATATAAGAATCTCTCTCTCTATCTCATCTTTCTAAGTCTATCCTCTATCTGACCTATCTACATGTAAATTTAGAAGCGGATTAAATAGCTTGCATAACTATAGGGTCCTGAGAACATAAGGTTATTTTTATTTCTGCTTCTTCATTTTGATTTCTATTTTCTTTAGCTCAACTTAATCACTGGAAATATTTTTACAAGGAAAAAACCAAGATTATCTCTGACATTAACATATTTAAAAATGGAATTCTTTAATCAGAAGTAGAAATTATTAAAATATAATTTTGGAAACTTTCCACCTCATTATTAACATCAGTAATTTTCCTAATTAAAGCATCCCTTTGATATAAAATTAAGAGAAAGTAATATGTAAAAGTGTGTGTGTCTCTGGATTTTCACTAGAATATGCAAAAATCCAGATTTCATCTGTGTGGGCCATGTTTAAAGAAATGAGAGAGACATTTTATAATTCTGCATTATATAGTTTAAACTGCAAACATACCCATTTTCCTAACTATATAAATGTTGCTAGTTTGAAATACAGAATTGCAATTATAGTCTAAAATTTATAGAAGATTCAGGAAGTTTGCATAACTTCCAAAAATATCTAATAACTCCTAACAAAATTTTAAAAAAATTGAACTGATCCTGTTATAAAATAATAAGGTTTTCAAATATAAAAAAAAAGACATTTTAATTATCACCACATTTCCTCTTCAACTCACTCAAAGAATATGCATTCCTTTAAAATGTACGTAAAATTTCAGATGATATCAGAACCCTGGGTTCATTAAGGTGCCCAAGTTTAGCAAGAGTGAGAGGAAATTAATACTATCAGCTCAAATTAACCAAGTCAATACAAAGGAAAAACAGGGGAAAATAATTTTGATTCTACCTCAACTCACTATATCAAAATAATAATTATATCACTACTATTTAATAATAATACTATGAAATGACATAATGGCAAGCATCTATTTGAGCTTCCTTTGCTGTAGGCTCTCCTATGTGCCTTAGAGTTATATGTCAATTCTTCTCCATAACACCTCTGTGTAGATGCTCTTATTTTCCCCATTTCACAAACATGAAAACGGGATTGTTTGCTCAGCTTTAAACAGCTAGGCAGTTATGAAGGCTGGATTTAAAGCAAGGCAACTCAATGCCAGAGCTGCCTCTTCTAATCGTGACACAACATGTGTGTGTGTGTACATGTGTGTAGTCCATATGCAGGCATTGCTCCATTCATTTTCCTTCAGCGTTACTAATGAAGGCAATTAAGAAGATCTTGGTAAGAAAGAGAGCATTCTAATTAGCCAAATATGTCGCAAGTCTGGATAAGGCTGGTACTTCCTATTTTCAAAAACTTTTTCTCTCGGTTGTAACCTAAAGTATATCCATTAGTGTCTTGATAGGAAAAAAAACAATGCACCTTTCAAATAGGATAATTTGAGGTGAGTTTAACAAAAAGGATTATTTTAAAAGTTGCGATAAGATACAGGGTCACTGCAAGGTATTGGGCAGTTTCCTGAGGTTAATAAAATGAAGGAGCAGTTACCACCCCTTAGACTCAAGAAGAGCATGGAAAGAACATTTACCTGAGCCTGGAGAAAGAGAGGTCTGTGTGGAGACAGTTGCCTCACAGGACCTACGACCTTACGTCAAGGGTTAAAATCATCCAGTCACGATCCTCACTTTCAGTCTTTGCCTCGACCTACTCATCAGGGACTTTTGATAAGGGATCCAGGAGTCCACACTGGTCCATTGGAAGCAGCACATAGCAGCGTAGAGAAGGAGAGGGAATGACTCAGATGGGGCAAAAGGAAGCTATCCAGCATGAAGGGTTTTGGATTAGATGATACTAAAGCTTTTTTTTCTTCAATATTAAACAATCAAATAGAAATGTCTAGCTACTTCAGTACCATAACAAACATATACAACACATGTATATGTATATGTAGGATTCCCTAACAATTCTAAATAAATGGCTGAATTTCCTATTAACAGAGAGCCCAAATTATTGATTTTAACTTCATTTTAAGTATTATTGTGCATATAGTAAATATTGTGCAGATAGTAAATAAAAACTATTTAAGTGGAACTTTAAAGCTATTAGATTATCAGATAAACAATTGATTTAAAGATGATAATTTCAAAGTTTTAGATTTAAGAGGAATAAATACAGAATTCTTTGACACTTCTAATCAAGTAGAATTGAGTTACCCATTAACACAGTAAGAGCCCAAATATGTAGTTGTTTTCTTCATTTAAATATTATCATGTACATAAAATAAAGTAATCAAAAACACCAGGAGGGAAGCTGTAAATTAATTCAATGAACAATTATTTAAAATGTAATTAATAGTTATAGCTAACTTCTATCGAGTACATTGCAATAGGTTTTGCTCTATGTGCTTCATAAACATCATCTCATTAAACCCTAACAGAGCTCTATGAAGTAGATAATTTAATATGACCACCAAAACCTATAGACAAGACAAAAACGTTCACAGAAAGCCCATTGCTTGCTCATTTTTCTGTTCTCAATTGGTTGTGAACTCCAGCAAGATTTGTGGTAATATTATTTTTATGAAATACAGAAAGACATGAGGTATCACACTGAATGTGTACTCATATAAGAGAGCGCAGAGAAACGGCAAACTCTGTATTTTTTTATACTATACCCAATCTGTTGACAAGTGAAATTTAAAATCATATAACTTGCAATTTGGAATCTGAAATATCAATGAACTTTTCGTCCTCTGCTACATTAAAATCCAGCAGTGTATTTTGCTTGTGAATGGATGGATTTTTTGCCATGTATAAATTTGAAACATAATGCATTGGTCATTTGGAAAATATTGGTTAAGTGTGTTATTCATTTTTTCCAAATGTTGACACATTTCATTATTCAATACCAAAAAATCACATTCTTTAATAACATCACTTCTCTCCTCAGAAAAGTTTTAGGTACAAGTGAGCTGTCAAACTTACAGTGGAAGATAAAACTTTTCCAAAATCTGATTTTTTTTGAAAGCTCAAATTCTATCATTGGCAACAAATGCTGACAGTTGTTTACCTTGATGTGACATACTCACTTCATTCATTTTTGAGGAAATGTCTAACAAAACACTGAAGTCAGAAAATCATAGCTTGTCTGTCAGTCATTCTTTTAGCTTAAATTGTGTTTTATAAAACAGCAACTGGTTCTACTTGCAACTCAAACAATTGCTCAAATGCTTTTCCCTGAGACAAGCATTATATTTCAGTATGCAGAAGAAATGGCTTATTCATACTTCCTTTTTCATCAAACAGAATATTGAAAAGGCTTGTAGTTGAGGCTGATAATAAAGTATAATCTGAATTGCCTCGTCAAAGTCACTCTTAAGTTAAACTAGCATTATTTTTACCATGAGTGCATGGCAGTCAAGAACACAATGACTACGAATACAGTTGCTATCACTGCCTTGATTTGTGCTAAGGAACTATTGCTTTTGTACCATCAGCGCAAATGTCAATGCAATGACAATGGATTCAACTTGAGCTGACCTTCTTAAAAGAAGGGCTGAACTCTGACAGACAGTAGAAGCAAATGCAAAGCCAATTTGCAAATACAGTGAAAGGTATTTTCTGTTTAGGTTTGCTTGGTTTTGTTAGCTCTTGATGCTGAAGAAAATCTCTATCACAGCACCAGCTGTTGACAACTAAAGAAACAGAAATCTAAAGGAATAAATCCCAGAGTTAACATTTTAAAATATCAAAATGTATAGTGTACAACAAAAGATTATAAGACAAAGAAATAGGGAATGATGGCCCATCCAAAATAAGAGGACTAAAATCCAGAAACATGAACAAAGAAGACTAAACAGTGGATATGCCCATTAAAGACATTTTAAAAAATAATATTCAATACACTGAAAGAGATGAAGGAAAATACAGAGAAAGAATTAAGGGATATCAGAAAAAAAGAATGATCAAAATGAGAATCTCAATAAAGAGACAGGAATTTTAAAAAAGAACCAAACAGACCAATTAGAGTTGAAGACCACAATAACTGAAATGAAAAATGCCCAGGAGTACTTCAACAGCAGATTTGAGCTGGCAGAAGAAAGAATCTTTGAACTCGAGGACAAGACAAAGAAATGAGTCAGGTTGAGGAGAAGAAAGAAAGAAGAATTATAATAGTCTAAGAGGCATCTGGGACACTACCAAGCATGCCAATGTACAATTTATGGAAGTCCTAGAAGAAGAAGAAAGAGAGAAAGGAGCAGAAATGACAGTAAACTTTCCAAACTTAGAAAAAGATGTGAATATGAACATCCAAGAAGCCCAGAGAATAGCAAAGAAGATAAAACTTGAAGAAAAATATGCCCTGCCACATACTGATTGTGGGGACCCAAGCCCTCCTCCCCAAGTCCTCAGCACATAGCCACCTGCATGACCTAGACATAAGTTAAAGGTTAACAATTCTCCCAGGAGGGGAGATAATGTATTGATGGTATCGTAAACTATAATCTTCCCAAAGCAGTAAATGTCCTTGGTAAATGTCCTTCCTATGAGCATAGTGAAAACATCACCCGATCCCATGTGTACACTTCACATGACCCTAGCAGAAATTCTGTTCTCATTTGAAACCCCTTATATATCACCCCTCATTTTCTCATCTCTTTGTGGAGCATTATCTTCATTCTCTGAACTGCTGCCATCAGATTCTCTCCTGTCCGTAAGTCCCAATAAAGCTTATGCCTGACTAAATGCCAGGTGTGTTCTTTGGTCTCGTGGCCTCACCAACTTGTGCCCTTCAGGAGTTGGGTTGTAACACTGATTAAACTGTTTTATGCAAAAGTCAAAGGAAGACTTATGAAAGCCACAAGACAAAAACAATGTGTTATGTACCAGGGAGTCACAATTAGATTGTAGTTTTCTCATGAGAAATCATGGAAGAAAGAAGGAAGTAGGTTGAAATACTGAAAGTGCTAAAAACAACACAAAACAAAACAAAACAAAACAAAACAACAGTTGTTATCCAAGAATTTTACATCCAGCGAGACTTTTAAAAATGAGGGAAAGATTAAGACATTCTCAGATGAACAAAAGTTAAGGTAGTTCATCACCTAAAAGTGATGCTAAAAGGAGTTCTTCAGACTGAAAGGAATGGACGCTAAACAGTAGTTCAAAGCAGCATAAAGAAATAAAGACCAGCAATAAAGGTAACCATTTGGGCATTTACAAATGCCAGTACTATTGTATTGTATTTTTTTGGTATGTACCTCCACTTCATACATCCTACAGGTGCTGAACTGCAAATATGTAAAGAGTAATGATAAATCTATAGATTTTGACATAAAATATACAAAGGTATTACATGGAGGATGCTCCAAAATGGTGTTTGAGCAGCTTCCGCAAGGCACAGCTCTCTTGCAAAATAGGAGAGAAGGCATAGATAGAAGTAGTCTGAGGGAGCCACTTTGGGGACCACTGCAGGCCAGGAAAGTGCCACACATATTATCAAGGAGGAACTGGGGATATAGTTATGGGGATGCCTAAGGTAAAACCTTGAGTTGATACCACGGGGCTGGGAATGTCACCCAGACCCCATCCCCAAGGTGAACAGCCTGGGTAAAGCCTGAAGCTTAGCAGCCAATGGAGAGGGAAAAGGACAAATTCCTGCCAAGAAAGAGAGAAGGTGAGGTAGAGGACTGACTGCGGTTTCTCTCTGGCTAATGTAAGTGGCATAATTTGCTAACTCAGAAGAGGTAGTGGAAATGAAAGATTCACTTCCTTGGAAAGGTTTGCAGAGAAGTGCCATTTGCTGGCTAGTCGGGTATATAAAGGAAGATAGACTTGTCTCTCCTGATTATTTCCCAAGCACTGTAGAACTGGTTGGGCCCCATTAGAAGCTCCCTGCCACAGTTTTGACTACTTAAACAAGGCAATATTGAAGTTTTGGGAAAAAATTAAACTAAAAATCAAAGAAGAACTGTGAAATAAAACCACTAGGCAAGAGAGAGAAATGGATCAAAAGAGCAAAATCATCAACATAAGCAGATGTCTAGGTATCAACAAAAGAAACACTAAGAAACAGGAAAATATGGCCCACTCAAAGGAACAAGCCAAGAATCTAGATGAGACTCAGGATTTAAGACAACTGATAAATGATGTTCACTTAAACCTCCTCAATCAGATTAAGGAGATGAAGACAAATATGACTAAAAAGATAAAGAATATTAAGGTGACACTGGATGAGCATAAAGTACAATTTGAAAGCCTGCCAAAAAAAAGTAACAGAGCTTATGGAAATGAAAGACACAATGGATGAGATTAAAAATACATTAGAGGTATATTATAGCAGATTTGAAATGTTAGAAGAACAAATAAGTGACTTTGAAGATAGAACATTTGAAATTGAAAAGATAGAAGAAGAGACAGAGAAAAGAATGCAAAACATTGAACAGGGTATTAGGGAACTTCATGAAAACACAAAATACAGAAAAAAATATTTTGTGACGAGAACAAAAAGTTGGGGGAAGAATGAGGGATGCTATTGAAGTCAAGTTGTAATCAAATCAAATATGATTGCTATATATTTAGGATGTTGGATTTTAATGCCATGGTAAGGAAAATATATGAAAAATATATCCAGAGAGATATATGGCACAATTCAAAATCAAGAAAAAATGAATGTAGGCATTAACAAAGGAATTGAGGGACAAAAATTTAGAAGGCTAAATAGCAAAAAGGCTGAAAAAAGTCCTGCATTATTAGTAGTGACTTTAAATGTAAATAGATTAAACTTTCCAACCAAGAGGCAGAGACTGGCAGAATGGATAAAAATGCATGAATCAACTATATGCTGTGTACAAAAGACTCACTTTAAATTCAAAGACATAAATCACTTGAAAGTGAAAGGATGGAAAAATATATCATGTAAATAGAAACCAAAAGAGATCAGGGATAGATATACAAATATTAGATAAAATAGACTTTAATTATAAAAAATGTTACAAGGGATGGAGATTGTTATTGTACACTTATAAATGGGTCATTTCAATATAAAGATATAATTATAAATTTATATACATCTAATAGCAAAGCCCCAAAATATGAGGCAAATACTGATAGATTTGAAGGGAGAAATAGACGGTTTTCCATTAATGTAAGAGAATTTAATATCACTTTCAGTAATGTATAGAACATATAGACAGAAGACCAGTATGGAAATAGAAGACTGGAACAATACTCTAAATGACCTAGACCTAACAGCCATATTTTATATGTAAAGAACAATTTATACAGCAACAACAAATTACACATTCTTCCCAAGTGACCATGGACTATTATCCAGTATAGACCATATCTTAAGCCACAAAAGAAGTTCTAATATATTCAAAAATATTGAAGTCATATGATATACCTTTTTCAGCCATAATGGAATGAAGCTAGAAATCGATAACAAAGGGAGAATTGGAAAATTCACAAATATGTGGATATTAAATGACGTACTCTTGAAAAACCAGAGGAAATCAGAAGTGAAATTTGGAAATATCTTGAGATAAATGAAAACGAAAATACAACATACCTGAACTATGGGATGCAACAGGGGCAAAGTGCTGAAATTTATACCTCTAAGTGATAACATGGAAGAGAAGAAAGATTTAAAATGAGAGACCTAACATCAAAACTGAAAGAACTAGAAAAAAGAACAAACTAAACTCAAAGCATGCAGAAAGAAGGAAATAACAAAGATTAGAGTGGATATGAATGAAATAGAAACAAACAACAACATAAACCAATAGATAGAATCAACAAAACCAAAAGTTGGTTCTTTAAAAATATCAATTCAATGGACAAACCTTTAGCTAGACTGTAGCAGTTTGATATTGTTTATGAATTCCTAGATATTGGATTGTGTTTGTAATCTGGTGTGTTCCTTTGGGCATATTAGATTGTATTAATTCAGAGGTTTCACTTTTACTTCATTAAATTATGATTAGGGCTTTGATTGGGCCATGTCAGTAGGACGTTGAGTCCCTGTGGGGGTGGGCACTCACAGAGAAAACTACATGGCAGAGGAAAGAGTTGGAGTTTTTGATACTAGAGCCCTGGGAATTAAACACACAGAGAAGAAGATACATGAAGAAAGAGAGAAGGCTCCATTAGACATGGCAGAGGCCCTGGGAAGAGAGATGAGCCATTCACCTGAGAGTTTACAGCATTGTAGAGAGAGTAAAACAGTTGAGCCTGGAGAGAAAAGAGCCCTAGGAAAAGAGACAAGCCTTATGCCAGCCTACAGCTGAGATCTGAAGGAGGTGAGACTATGGAGCCTTAGAAGGAAGAGGAAGGCTGAACCCTCACAAAGACTGGCAGCCATCTTACTCCAGCATGTGGCAACAGACTTTGGTGAGTGTAGTAACTTATGATTTATGGCCTTGTGACTGTAAACTTCTACCCCAAATAAATACCCTTTATAAATGCCAACAGGTTTCTGGTATTTTGCATCAGCACCCCTTTGGCTGACTAATATATAGACTGACTAAGAAAAAAAGATAGAGGATACAAATGATTGAAAATCAGTAAGGAAAAGGTGACTATTACTACTGACCCTGCTGAAATAAAAAGAACAGTAAGATGATACTATGAAAAACAGTTTATCAATAAGTTAGATAACCTAGGTTAAATGGACAAATTATTAGAAATCCTCAAACTACCTACAGTGACTCAAGAAGAAATAGAAGATCTCAACAACTCAATTGCTATTATTGAGATTGAATCAGTAATCAAAATCTTTACAATAAAAAATAAGCCCAGGCATAGATAACTTCCCATGAGAATTTTAAATCCATTCCCAAAAGAACTAACACAAATCATACTCAAACTCTTCCCCCAAAATAGAAGAGGATGGAACACTCTCTAATTCATTTCACATGGCTATCATCACCCTAATACCAAGGCTAGATAAAGATATCATAAGAAAAGAAAAATTGCAGATCAATATCTCTTTTTAATAAAGCTACAACAATCCTCATCAAAATGCTAGCAAACTGAGTCCAACAGTACATCAAAAGAATTATCATGATCAAGTAGGGTTATCCCAGGTATGGAAGGATGTTTCAATATAAGAAAATCAATTAATGTAATACACCACATTAACATAGTGAAGGGGAAAAAAACCTCATGATCTTATCATTTGACACTGAAAAGGCATTTGAATAATTTGAGCACCTTTTTTGATATAAACATTTGGAAAACTAGGAATAGAAGGAAACATCCTCAACATGATTAAGGGTTATATATGAAAAATCCAGTTAAAATCTTACTTAATGGTGAAAGACTGAAAGCTTTTTCTCTGAGATCAGGAACAAGACAAGGATACCCACTGTCATAAATGCTATTCAACATTGCCTGGAAGTTCTTGCCTGATGACTTAGGTAAGAAAAAGAAATAAAAGGCATGCAAATTGGAAAGGAAGATGTAAAACTTTTCCTGTTTGAAAAGGACATAATCCTATATCCCTAAAATCCTGGAAACTCCACAATAAAGCTTATAGAACTAATAAATGAACTCAGAAAAGTGGCAGGATAGAAGATCAACATCCAAAAATCAATCATGTTTCTATACACAGGTGTAGCAGTTTGGCATTGTTTATGAATTCCAATTAGAAATATTGGATTATGTTTGTAAACTGGTCTTTTCCTCTGGGCATATTAGAGTGTATTGGATTCAGATGGTTTACTTTTACTTAATTAAATAATGATTAGGGCTTTGATTGGGCCACATCAGTAGGGTATTGAGTCCCCACCTCTTGGTGGGTGGGGACTCACAGACAAAAGACATGGCAAAGGACAGAGTTGGATTTTTTGATGCTGGAGTCTTGAGCTGCAGTCCCAGGAAGTAAGGATACAGAGGAGCTTGGTTGTGAGGAAAGAGAGAAGGCTCCAGGAAGAGATACAAGCCGTTTGCCTAATAGTTTACAGCTGGCCTTGTGGAGATAACAGAACGGCTGAACCCAGAGAGGGGCAAGCCTCGGGAAGAGAGGAACTCAGGAAGTCTGAACCGTGGCAGCCCTCGGCAGCCATCTTGTTCCAAAATGTGGCTATAGACTTTGGTGAGGGAAGTAACTTACGCTTTATGGCCTGGTAACTCTAAGCATCTACCCCAAATAAAAACTCTTTTTAAAAACCAACCAATTTCTGGTATTTTGCATCAGCACCCTTTTGGCTGACTAATACAACTGGTAATGAACAATTGGAAGAAGAAATCAAGAAAAATTTCCAAAACCAGTAGCAAATAAAGACACAAATCTCTAGGAATAAATCTAACCAAGGTTGTAAAGGAATTGTACACAGAAAAATACAAAATATTGGTAAAAGAAATCAAATTAGACCTAATTAAATGGAAGGACATTCCATGCTCATAAATTGGAAGACTAAATATTGTTAAGATGTCAATTTTGAGCAAAGCAATACACAGATTCAAGGTAATCTTAATCAAAATTCCAACAACTTTCTTTGAAGAATTGGAAAAGACAATCATCCAATTTATATGGAAGGGTGGTGGGCCCCAAATAGCAAAAGGAATCTTGAGAAAGAAGAATGAAGTTGAAAGGGTCATGCTTCCCAAATTCAAAACTTATTACAATGTTATTGTAATCAAAACAGCATTGTACTGGCACAAGGACAGACATATAGACCAATGGAATCAAACTGAAATATCAGAAATCAACCCTCACATTTATGGCCAATTGATTTTTGACAAGTGGGGCAAAGACTGCTCAATAGAGAAAGAATATTCTTTTCAACAAATGGTGCTGGGAAAACTGGATCTCCATATGCAAAAGAATGAAGGATGACCCCTACCTCACACCATATGGAAAAATCAACTGAAAATGGATAAAAGACCTAAATATAAGAGCTAAAACTATTAAACTCCTAGAAGAAAACATAGGAAGGCACATTCAGTACCTTGTTTTAGGCAATTGATTCTCAGGCTTTATACCTAAAACACAAGCAACAAAAGAAAAAATAAGTAAGTGGGACCTCATAGTCCTAGTGTGAGACCTTTGTGGACACTAGAAAGTTAACCCATTCCTGTGCATGTGAGCCTATTGTATGTGGGACATTTGGTTAGATTCAGTCAAGGGACTTTTTGATTAGATCACTTTTGATTAGATTGCTTCAAGTAAGAGCCTTTGCTTATATTTCAGGACCCAGGGTGGGTCCTAAACCTTTTATTGGAGTCTTATATAAATGGAACATGGAGAAAGAGAGCTGACATTTTACCTGGCCATATGAGGAGTACTACAAGTTCACACACAGCTGAGCTCAGGGAGAAAGTAAGCCTACAGAGAAACCCTGAGAGGGTGAGAGAGATATGAGTCCCGGGCAGAGACAAGCAATATGTCTGATTACCCACAGCTGAATTTGGAGAGAAAGTGAGCCTGGAGGAGAAGGAAGAGCCCAGCTGCTATTTTGCCTTGCCATGTGGCAGGAGTCCAGGATTGCCCAGCAGCTGACTTTTGGTGAGACAGCATCTCTGAAGATTCCTTGTGTATTAGTCAGGGTTCTCTAGGGAAACAGAATCAACAGGGGATATCTGCCAATAATATGAGATTTTATAAGAGTCTCTCACGTGACGGTGGGGATGCACAAGCCCAGGTTCTGCAGGCAGGCTGCAACCAAAGGCTCCGATGAAAGTCCAATGAAGGTCCTTGATGAGTTTCTGGGAGATGCTGGCTGTCCAAAGATGAGCTGGGAAATTCTCTCTGAATGCTAAAATCACTTCCCCCTATAAGGCATTCAACTGATTGGATAAAGCATCCCTCATTGCTGACAGCAATCTTCCTGGCTGATGTAGATGTAATCAGCTATCTCTGTAGTAAACTCACTGGTAACTAAAGTTCATAAATGTCCTTATATTACAATTAGCTCAGTGCTTGCTTGACCAAACAACTGGGCACAATTACCTTGCTGAGATGACACATTAGCCTAACCATCACACCTTGATTTGGACATTTTCACAGCCTTGGAATTGTAAGCTTTTACCCTAATAAATTCCCATTATAAAAGCCACACCCCTAAAAATAAAAGCCAAGCCATTTCTGGTATTTTTGCATTGGCAGCTGTATTAGTCAGCCAAAGGGGTGCTGATGTAAAGTACCAGAAATCTGTTGGCTTTTATAAAGGATATTTATTTGGGGTAAAAGCTTACAGTTACAAGACCCTAAAGTGTCCAACTCTAGGTTGCATTCTTACCAGAGTCAGTTGCCACATGTTGAAGGCAAGATGATTGCCAATCTCTGTGAGGGTTCAGCCTTCCTCTTTCTCAACCATAGGCTGGCATAGGAATTTTTTCTTTCCAGCTTTCTCAGCTGCAAACTATCAGGCAAATGGCTCATCCCTCCTGGGGGTTCCAGGGTCAAAACGGACAAGGTTCCTTCTTCTTCCATATCTAGGGAACTCTCTCTCTTCCTGTGTGTCTTCTTGAGTGGGTCAATTTATATTAGCCTACTAAGGGGGCTGGAATTCAACTTTGAGTCACACTCTACTGATGTGGTTTGAATCAAAACCCTAATATTAACATGTAATTTAATCAAGACATGCAAGCTGATTCTAATGCATTCAAAGGGTGTCACACCCTGAGGAACAGACCAGTTTACAAACATAATCCTTCTCTTTTTGGGGGTTCATGAATAATCCAAACTGCTACAGCAACCCTGTAGCAAACTAAAATACTCGTCAAAATTATGAGCTTTTGTGCTTCAAAGCACTTTATTATAAAGGTAAAATGGCAACTTACATAAAGGGAGAAAATATTTGGGAAACCTCATTTCTGATAAGTGTTTAATATCCAGAATGTATAAAGAAATCCTACAACTCAACATGAAAAAGACAAACAAGCCAATTTAAAAAATGGGCAAAAGACTTGAATAGAGACATCTCCAAAGAAAATATACAAATGGCCAGAAAGCACATGAAAAGACATTCAACATAATAAGCCATTAGGAATATACAAATAAAAACTACAATGAGGTACCCTTTTTTACCCATTGGAATGGGTACTATTACAAAATTACAAGTGTTATAGAGAATGTGGAGAAATAGCAACACTCATTCATTGCTGGTGGTAATGTAAAATGGTAAAGCCACTGTGGAATGAATTTGACAGTTCCTCAGAAAGTAAAATATAGAATTACTATATGAGTTGGCAATTCCACTTCAAGTTGTATACTCAAACAGAGAGGAGGCACTCAAAGAGATATTTGCACACCAATGTTCAGGGAATAAAGAGTTAATTCTTAACATGTACAGAGGTTCTGTTTGGGATGATGGAAAAGTTCTGGAAATATATGGTGGTGATGGTAGCACATTGTGAGCATAATTAACAGCACTGAATTATATATATGAATGTGGTTTAAAAGGGAAATTTTAGGTTGTATATGTTATTAGAATAAAAATTTAAAAAAAGAGGTGTAGCAGTAGAAGAGAAATCATAGCAGATAAAGCAAATGTAGAGAGTAAAACTGAAAAAGAATCATTAAATTCTAGAGTAGGAAGTCAGCGCCTCCCCATGACTGTCAGTTCTCTCCTAATTTGGGGTAAATTTAAACAATATTGAACCCCTGCAGGTGATGTTATGTCACTACAGTTCCACATGAGAGGGATTTCTATTGAATATAGAAAGATGAGCTATTGTTTCAATTTCATGTGGGCTGTGTGACTAATTAAAGAGTTTCTTATATTTCTTCTTCTCCGTTTGTGCTTTTTATGAGCCCCAACAATCTGCAGTTCTCAGTCCATTTCAATCTGAAAGATCCAAGCTAAAATAAAATAAAATAAAAATCCCAGAAGGAATCTATTAAGTTTATTCTGTACAAAATTGGATAGGATCTGTGTATCCAAACAGAACTGCCACAGTCTTCCTTATTTTGCAGTAAATACCATAATACATGATGAGGAAGGGAATGGACCTTTGATAGAGAAGCACAATCAATTAATAGTAGGATAGTTTTTGTTTTAATTGAAGTTTGGCCCATAAATACGGTATACTAGTAAGCAATAAATTAAACCAACTTTGACAAAGTATTTTCTGCAAGTGACCATCCTGCCCTATGTTAGTGGTTCTCAAAGTTTAGTGGAACCTTAGAACCAACTGATGAGTTTAACTTTTAAGAGTTCTGGACTTGTGAGTTCAGATATTCAAGAGATTTTTGTTCTATGGTCTAGGATGGGACCCTGGGACTCATTTTAACAAGCTTCCAAGTTGGTGTTAATATAAGTGATCCAGAGTACACTCTTTAAAATACCATATTGAGTTGTTTTAGATTCAGCTTCATCAAAATAAAAAGAGAATCTAAGGTCTGAGATTTGTTGTGTGGAGAATTTGTATCCCCGAGAAGATGATTTGAAATGTGCGGGCTGGTGAAAGAAAGAAAAATTATTGCTTTGCAGTCTTCCAGATAATTTCCTTCTTTTTAACATATGGGTCCAATATGTGATTAAACAGCTTGCTAGCTTAGGGCAATGCAATATGTTTAGAAGAAATATGCTCAGCACAACTCTTTTCAGTGGTACAAGTATGTAGCAATGGCATTTCAGGTTATACCAACCTGCTGAGAGGAAGCTGCTGGCAAATGTGCTATTTTCTAGAGATACATGCATGTTTTCCTCTTTAATCCTGTAGTGATTTAGGTCTTTGGAATATGCACAAACATTTCAAGATCCTCTTTCTTTTAGGAAATTGTGTGTGTGTGTGTATGTGTGTGTAAAATATGCAGTGTAAGTAACTGAGATATGGTGCCGTTTGAATGAAATACAGTTTTAAAAATTATTCCTCATTTATTATTTCTCATTAATGCTAATATTAACTGAAACATTTTCCTCCTCAAATAGTTTTCTTATTTCATAAGAAAAGGAGACTTCCTAAACTGTTACAAGAGGCTTGGTTTGTTAAACAAGGTATTTTTTTAAACATGATTTTCATTGATTCTAAAATCTAAATAATGAAAAAAAACAAAACTGGTGACCAGCCCAGCAAAAAAACATCAATTGATCAACAAGGCTGAGGATAACTCCAATGTACAAATATGTGCCTGGTATGTGAAGTTTAGGGGAAGAGATGATAGTTAAGAACTTCTCAAAGTTATAGGATGATTATTAAGTGAGTTTGTAAATTCTCCATGAGAGCCATCCCAATTTTAATAGTGGAGGAATGTTGAAATTTCAGCAATTAAATTTTTAAGATTTTGGTGCTGTGCCCAGATAGTGTGGAGTTACAACAGTAAGTAAGAAAAAGGTTTTGTTATGACTCCAAGGAACTCATATCCCTTGGGAAGACAGTAAGCTACCAGGAGAATTCAGTGTAAGGCTCAACGGTAGAGTTCTTTGGTACTTACATGAGTCAGAATTCTTAGCTACAACCTCAGACCCTAGCTTCAGCTTATTTAGTCAGAAAAGGAATTAACTGCCATAATGCTGTTAAGAAGGAGTTACACTGTTCTGAGTTGATCAGTTAAGGGCATTTTTCTGGTTACTTAGCTAGTGAAGAATCACTCTATCCAGTTACAGCATGCAATGAATGTTTCAATTCTGAGAGAATGTCAAGAATCTAGTTAAGTCAAAACCAAATGTATCACCTATTTAACAGAAGCCTCTTCAGAAGCCCTTCTAACCATTAGGACAAACACTCCTGTGGAGCTCTTTCTCTAGGAATTTGAAGTTTATAGTTTTGCTTCACAATAGAAAGCTAATATATTAGGTGTGTTTGAGGCTATCTAATAGTACAGAAATATACATAGGAGGCTGTCAGAGGCTTTGTTTTTAAGTTATTATATTACAACTGATGTAGATTTGACAAAAGAAATATCCACAGAGTCAAGTTTAATTTACTTGTTTTATTCACTGGGATTTATTATTATAACTCTAGATCATAATAAACTTTATATCGCCTAATTTCCTATCCTCAGTGCTTGTAACTCCCTCAGAGATTTTGAAGGGATGGGTTAAGTGGGGCATACTTTTTATTCTTTCTCCCCTAACTTATACCCATTTAGCAGCTACTAATTTTACTGCTTAGGGAAATTAGCCTAAAATAATCTTCTGGAAAAAGATTTCTCCCTCTTTTCCAGGATATAAGTTTGTTTATGAGGCAGTGCCATAACTTTTGTCTATTTGCTTCTTCATATTGGAATGCTGTACTCAATGCATTGTACAAATATAATAATAACAACAGTATAATAATAAAAATGAATCCTCAACATGACTTGACCTCAAGGTGTTCAATAAACAAGGTAGGAGACGGAATCATATAGATGAGATAGTGAGAGTAAGTGTGTGAGAATGTCCCTGTGGTACTTGTATTCCAACTACCTCTTTCTTTTTTGTTCCTTCTGTTTTTCTGAACAACAGAGGGTTCTTAGCCTGAGGGTAGTTAACTTAGCAGCTACTAGGTATATTTTTAAACACTAGGTTAAGGAATAATGCATAGTATAAGGATAGTGTACTTTATTGTCTGAATTAAAATGAAACTTTATATTCCCAACTGTGGTAGTTTGAGACAGCATGTACACTCCAGAAAATTATGTTCTTAGAGTTCATTCATTCCTGTGGGTGTGAACCTAGTGTAGGTTGGACCTTCTGATTAGATCATTTCAGTTAAGGTTCTTTTTTTTTTTAATAAAATTTTATTGAAATACCACATTCATACAAGAATCTACATAAAAAATAAGTATAGAGTAAAAGTTGTGAACTTACAAAACAAACATGCATATCATCATACAGGGCTCCCATACATCACTCTACCACCAACACCTTTCATTGTTGTGAAATATTTGTTACAAACTATGAAAAAGCAAAGTCAAAATATTACTACTAATGGTAGCCTATATCTTACATTTGGTATATTTCCCCCCCTAAACCACCCAATGATTAATACCTTGTATTAGTATTCTACATGTGTTATATAGTTCATGAGAAAACATTCTCATATTTGTCCTGTTAAACACAGTCCATCTTCCACCACTGGATTCCCTCTGTTATACAGTCCCATGCTTTGTACAATTCATTCACAGTGTACACTCAGTGGCTCTCATTTTCATCACAGAGTTGTGTTGTCATCACCTCAGTCAATTTTAGAACAGCTTCATTACTCCAAAAGGAAAAATCCCATACCCCCTTAGACCCCTCTATTTTTGTCCCTTCAAACTGATACAATATCTTCTTTGCCATTGCTGCAAAAATATAACAATATTACTGCTAACTATCATCCGTAAATTACATTAGCTGCAATTTCTTTGGGATATATCCAAGAGTTTGATTGTTGGATATATGGTTAGCACATATTTACTTTTTAAGAAACAGTTACAGTTAGTAAGAAATTGTCATACTCTTTTAAAAATTGCTTTACTACTTTAGATTCCCACCAGCAATGCACGAATGATTTGGTTTTTCTCCAAGCTCACCAGCATTTGGTGTTATCACTGTTTTGTTAAGTTAGCCATGCAGATGTGTATGTAGTGATATGGCATTATGTTTTTTATTGATACATATTAATAAAGCATAAATCCATCCAAAGTAGACAATCAATGGTATTTGGTGCAATCATATATTTGTGTATTCATCACTTCAATCATTAGAGCACTGTCATTATTCCAATAATAATTTAACAACAAACAAACAAACAAAACTCATCACTTCTCAATTTCTCTATACCTCCCCTGCCGTATATACCTGCTGTTACTTTCCCTTATCTCTAGGATATTTATATTTTGTAAAAACAGTCTTATATATGCAATACACCCACATTCATATTTTACATGAGGTTTTACTATCTTTTACAGTGTCATGTTACAGTTTTTAGCTTTCCTTCTAATTATATACATGACCTTATACTTCCCCTTTCAACCAGTCATAATAGCTCTGCTAGTTACAAAATCATGATGTGATTTCACCATTTCTATCCATTTCCAAAGACTTACAGATAACTTTTTACCAATTTTGCACAGATTAATCCCTTAGTTTTCCATTCTCTACCCTCCTATTTTCTGATGACCTCTAATCTAATTATTAACTCCAAGATTTTGCTCACTGTATTTAGTTCATAATAGCACAATCATACAGTATTTGTCCTTTTGTGTGTGGCTTGCTTCACTCAACATAATGTCCTCCAAGTTCATCCATGTATCATATGCTTCACAACTTCATTACTTCTTACTACTGAGTAATATTCCATCTCGTGTATACACCACGGTTTGTTTATTCATTCTTCCGTTGATGGACAACTGGGTTGTTTCCAATTTTTGGCAATCATGAATAATCCTGCTATGAACATCGGTGTGCAGGTGTCTTTTCATGTCTCTGTTCATAGTTCTTCTGGGTATATACCTAGTAATGGTATTGCCGTGACAAGTCTATATTCAACTTCCTTAGGAACTGTCAAACAGTCTCCCACATTGACTGTACCATTCTACATGTCCACCAAACAGTGAATAAGCATTCCTCTGTCTCCACATCCTATCCAACTTTCACAGTTTTCCAACTTTTTAATTGAGGCCATTCTAATATGTGTGAAATGATATTCATTGTAGATTTGAATTGCATTTCCCTAATTGCTAGGGTTGTTAAATATTTTTTCATGTGTTTCTTTGCCATTTGTTTTTCTTCCTTGGACAGTTGTCATTTCAAGTCTTTTGCCCATTTTTTAATCAGGTAGTTTGTCTTTTCACTGTTGAATTGTGTAATCTCTTTATATATTATGGATATTAAACCCTTATCGGATATGTGATTGCCAAACATTTTCTCACATTGAGATGGCTGCTTTTTCACTCTTGACAAAGTCCTTTGAGGTGCAAAAGTGTTGAATTTTGAGGAGGTCCCATATATCTATTTTTCTTTTGCTGCTCTTGCTTTGGGTGTAAGGTTTAAAAAACTACCTACCACAAGATCTTGAAGATGTGTTCACACATTTTCTTCTAGGAGTTCTATGGTTGTTACTTTGCTTTTATATTTAGGTCCTTTATCCATTTTGAGTTAGTTTTCGCATAAGGTGTGTGACAGAGGTCCTCTTTCTTTCTATTGGATATGGATGCCCAGTTCTCCCAGTACCATTTGTTGAATAAACTGCTCTGGCCCAGCTAGGAGGGTCTGGCCACCTTGTTGCTAATCACTTGACTGTACATGTGAGGGTCTACTTCTCAGTTCTCATTTTGTTGCCACTGGTCAATTTGTTTGTCTTTATGCCAGTACAGTAATATGCTAAGTAATATGCTTTAATAGAAATGTTATTGAATTTTGCATATTAATCTTGTATCCCACCACGTTGCTTAACTCGTCTGTTAGTTCTTATAGCTTAGTTGTGGATTTTTCAGGAGATTCTAGAGATAGGACCATATCATCAGCAAATAGTGAAAGTTTTACTTCTTCCTTTCTTATTTTGGTGACTTTTATTTCTTTATCTAGCCTATTTGCTCTAGCTAGAACTTCTAGTATAATATTGAATAACAACATTGACAGTGGGCATCCTTGTCTTGCTCCTGATTTTGCCAGGTAATATTTCAGTCTTTCACCATTGAGTACAATGCTAGTTGTAGGTTTTTCATATATCCACTTTACCATATTGAGAAAATTTCCTTCTATCCTTATCATCTGGAGTGTTTTTATCAAGAAAGAGTGCTGTATTTTGTCAAATGACTTTTCACATTAATTGAAAGGATCATGTGATTTTCCCCCCTCAATTTATCAATGTGGCTTATTACACTAATTGATTTCCTTTGTTGGACCACCCTTGCATACCTGAGATAAAACACACTTGATTGTGGTGTATAATTCTTTTAACATGCTTTTGGATTCTTTTTGCAAGTATTTTGTTGAGGATTTGTGTGTCTATATTTATTAGAGATAATGGTCTGTAATTTTCTTTCTTTGTAGCATCTTTATCTGGTTTTGGTATTAGGGTGATGTTGGGTTCATAAAATGAGTTTGGTAGCATTATTTCCTGTTCAATTTTTTGGACAAGCTTGAACAAGATTGGTATTAGAACATTTTTGAATGATTGGTAAAATTCACCCATGAAGCCATTGGGTCCTGGGCTTTTCATCTTTGGGATGTTTTTGGTGACTGTTTCCTTCTCTTCACTTGTAACTGGTTTGTTGAGGACTCCTATTTATTTTAAGGTCTGTGTAGGTGGTTTGTGTGTTCTAGGAATTTGTCCATCTCATCTATATTGTCTAGTTTTTTGGCATACAGTTGTTGATAGTATCCAGTTATTATTATTCTTATTTCTTCAGGGTTGGTGGTTATGTCTCCACCCACCCCTCATTTCTGATTTTATTTATTTGTGTTTTCTCCCTTTTTTTTTTGTCAGTCTAGCTAAGTATTTGTGGATTTTGTTGATATTCTCAAAAAACCAACTTTTGGTTTTGTTGATTCTCTCTATTGTATTTTTGTTATTGATTTTATTTATTTCTGCTTTGATCTTTACTATTTCTTTCCTTCAGTGCTGTTCTTTTTCTAGTTCTTCCAGGTATACAGTTAGATCTTCAATTAGCTCTTTCTTCATTTTTAATGTAACATTGAGGCCTATATATTTCTCTCTCAGCACTGCCTTTGTGGTGTCTCATTGGTTTTGATATGTTCTGTTGTCATTTGTGGGAGGAGGTATGTGGGGGGGTGAGGGCAGTACGTTAGCTCTAAGCGCGCTGCCCGAGAGAACTGAGGCGTGGACACTGTCTTGGCGCCGAATGCCGCAACCAATCAGGAACGGACACCTTTGCAGCTACCGCAGCCAATCGGCTGCTGACATCTGTAGCAACCTCTCCTCGCCATGTGCTTCAAGATGGCCACCACAGCTTGGCACTGCCCCCTTTGTAGCATACACATTCCATACCTTATATGGACATAAACCCATCCCAACCAATCAGAATCCGCCCAGTATGCCTTACCCATCCCCCGTTTCACTCCACCCCTCCTGCTCTGTATAAATATCAGAGCCTGGCTAATAAATTTGGACTTGGAAGCCCAGCCTTGTCTCCGGAGTGTACGATAGTCTCCGTATTTGTTACTCATCGTCTGCTGGTAACCGGGAAGTGTCTGTCTCCCCACTCTCGTCTGCGGCTCCAGACGCAGACCCCGGCCTTTGGCTGAGCCCGGTGAGCCGCAACCCCCCTCCCTTCATCCCCCGGCCGCCCGATCGACAAGGGAACCGCCCCGGGGGTGGAGACCGGTGGCGGCGGCAGACAGCGGCGGTGGTCAGCGGTGGTCGGCGATCAGCGGCAGAGCCCGCGAGCTCATGCCGACAGTCATTTTCCTTCATATCAAGATATTTGCCAATTTCTCTTGCAATTTCTTCTTTGCCCCACTGATTATTTAAGATTGTGTTGTTTAATCTCCATATATTTACGAATTTTCCCTTTTTCCATCCATTATTGATTTCCAGCTTCATTCTGTTATGATCAGAGAAAGTGTTTTGTATAATTTCCATCTTTTAAAATTTATTGTGACTTGCCTTGTGACCCAACATATGATCTATCTTAGAGTAGGATTCATGAACTTGAAAAGAATGTGTGGCTTTGGTTGCAATGCTCTATAGATGCTGCTTTTGGTTGCAATGCTCTATAGATGTCTGTTAAGTCTAGTTCATTTATCATATTATTCAAGCTCTCTGTTTCTTTAGTGATCCTCTGCCCAGATGTTCTATCCAATATTGAGAGTGGTATATTTCTTTTTGGTGAAATTCTCTTTTATTAATATATAATGACCTTCTTAATCCCTAACAGTTTTGCATTTGGAATCTATTTTATCCAATATTAGTATCACTACTCAAGCTCATTTTTTTTTGCTTAGCATTTGCATGTAATAATTTTTCCAACCTTTGACTTTTAACCTGGTTGTGCCTTTACATCTGAGGAGGGTATCTTGTAGACAACATATAGATGGCTCGTATTTTTTCATCCATTCAATCAGTCTATGTCTTTTGATTGGGATTTTCAAGCCATTAACATTCAATGTTATTACTCTAAAGGCATTTCGTAATTTATCCATTTTGTCCTTTGGTTCTCTATTCTCATATTGTTCTGTTGCTTGTCTTCTTCCGCTCTAGTTTACCTTTCTTAATAATCTTCACTTCTACATTCTTCTCCAAGTCTCTTGCTCTTGTTTTTTCCTTTCTGGCTGCAGCACTCCCTTTAGTATCTCTTGTAATTCTGGTCTTTTGGTAACATATTCTATCAGATTTTGTTTGTTTGTGAAGACCTTGAACTCACGCTCATTTTTGAAGGATTTTCTTTTGCCAGATACAGAATTCTTGGCTGACAATTTTTCTTGTTCAGTACCTTAAATACATCATACCTCTTTCTTCTTGCCTCCATTATTTCTGATGAGAGGTCAGAAGTTAAGCTTATCAAGTTTCCCTTGGATATGATGCTTTGTTTTTCTATTTCTGCTTCCAGAATCCTCTCTTTGTCTCTTATATTTGTCATTGTGAATAATTAGTGTCTTGTTGTAAGTCTACTCAGATATATTCTGTTTTGGGTATGTTGTCCTTCTTGGATATTGATTTTTAAGTCTTTCATAAGGGTTGGGAAGTTTTTGGTCATTATTTCCTCAAATATTCTTTCTGTCCCTTTTCCATTCTCTTCTCCTTCTGGGACACTGATAATGCAAATATTTGTATGTTTCATGTTGTCACTCACTTCCCTGAGACTGTTCCATTTTTCCATTCTCTTCTCTTTTCCTTCTCCTGTTTTTCCCAGTTCAGAGGTTCTGTCTTTGAAATCACTAATTCTGTCTTTGAGCAATTCAAATCTGCTCTTATGTGCCTCTAATGTATTTTTAATCTCATCCATTGTGTCTTTCATTCCCTTACAGGCTGTTACTTTTCTTCGCAGCCTTTCAAATTGTTCTTTATGCTCACTCAGTGTTTTATTAATATTCTTTATTTCTTTAGTCATATTTTCTTTAATTCTTTGAATTCATTTGGGAGAGTTATGTGATTATCATGGATTAATTGCCTTAAATCCTGTATCTCTTCATGATATTTGGTTTGTTCCTTTGGGTGGGCCATCTCTTCATGATTCCTTATATGGGTCATAATTTTTTGCTGATGTCTATTCATCTGAATATGTTGGAGAATTTATTCTGATGGCCACTTTTTCTGTCTTGCCTATTATTTTTTTCCACAGCTCTTCTTTGATATTTGATTCAACTTATTCTAAGTATTTAAAATTGCTTAGCTTAAGCTATCAAAATCAGGCCAGGGACTCACTAATGGGGTGCAGATTTTCTCCCAGGGTTTAGGATACAGAGAAAACCAAATACAGTTTTTGTCCATGAAATTTCCAGACAGGCCAGCAGATGGTGCTTTTCAGCGCACCTTTCCACTCTGCTTTCCTGTGTTCTTGTGCTGAGTCTCCACAACTGAGATTCAAAGCTGGCTCTGCTGGCTGAATTCGCTGAAGAAAAGCCCTCCAACTCCCCCTTCCTTTTCTGTTGAAGCCATTGATAGGGAGGAAAATGTCTGTTCTCCTCTCATTCAGCTGCAGTGAACCAGGGGTTTTACCCCAGCCTAATATCCTGGGGTAAGGGGAGGGGAGCCCTTTCCTCCTGCTGTGGGGGCTTGGTAACTCATTTTCATTGTTTCAGTTCTTTGTCTCTCTGTCCCTCACCATCCTGGGAGTTGTGTAGCACTTACCTGGCCTACTGACCCCCAAAGCAGTTCCCTCAGACAGCTTTTGGCTCTTTCTCTGTTATTTTTGTGAGAGCATTGAACCCTGTCTATTAATCTGATGCTATCTTCCCACAATCCCCCAGCATTAACCAATTTACATTCTTTTGATTAGATAACTTCAGTAAAGCATGGCCCAGGGTGGGTCTCAATCATCTTACTGGAATCCCTTGTAAATGGGATGATTACGGAGAGACAGACAGAAAGAAACCCTAAGAAGCTTCAATCAATGGAACACAAAGGTATGGAGAGAAACCCACAGAAGCTGAGAAAGGAAGTGACAGAAACCAGGAAGCTGGTTGCACAGATGCCCAGAGAAGAAGGGAGATGTGCCTTCAAATTTGACAAAGGAGTCCAGGATCACCTGCCGCCAGTCTTTGGGGAAAGAAGATCACCTCATGCCTTGATCTGGACATTTTCATGGCCTCAGAACTGTGGGCTTTTAAGATAATAAATCCACATTGTAAAAGCCAACCCTTTCCTGGTATATTTCTTTTGGTAGCTTTTAGCAGACTAAAACAACAACTATACAGCTTTCTGAGTCAAATTTCAAATAACTGCTAGATGCATGGAGATTCTGTTGGTTATGAGTAGGTTCTTATATATTAAGTTAAAGCTAATGTTTAATTCAAGAATTGAGAGTGAGAAGAGACATAATCTATGAATTCATAGTATTTTAGTGGACATATTATTACAATATATTGTTAGAAATTTATTCTACTACTGTTTTGTTGATTAACTTTTCCCTATGGAATTAATTTCATACATTTGTAAGATGCAATTTAATGGGCTATTTTTCTCTTTTAGAGAGACCATTTGGTTTCCATTAATGATGATTCAATAGCTTTGTTTTCCATGCCTTACAAAACTTTTTCACAAATTACTTTATGCAAAATGTTTAAATTACACATTCTACTGTTGAAGGAACCCTCTGTGACAAAGAAGAATAAAATGAATCATTAATATGTATGGTAATTTTAATCTCCCAATACTTTAGCTATCCATTATTCTTGTGAACAAAAAAAACCCATCTTCTTGAAAGTAAATATATAATTAAGATTGAGTCCTGTATTATTACATGTAAAAATATAAGCCAAGTAGTTTCAAATCACAGAAATGTATCTCTCTAGGGAGTTTTTCATTATAGAGTGTATAACTGATGTGCAGTAGAGATTAAAATGACATTAATTTATTTAACATTTGCAAATTGTTTTTGAGACAATAGCAAATATAGTAAACTAAATGCTTAAACTATAAAACTCTTACAAAGAATTTCAGTATTTGTAGGGTCCAATATGTTGAAGATCAGTATCACTCATAAAATATGTGAGGAAATATTAACAATTTTTAAATAATGAATTAGATCACATCAAACAAAGATTCCTTTGGGTTTTCTTTCATGGATCAAGTGCATGTGGTTTCATTAATATGTAATTTAATTTATACTTTCTCATATCATTTACACTTTCTATGTGGTGGTCAGGAATGCAAAAAAAATTGAACCACTGTGACTTTACTACTAACTGATTCATAAATTACTGTGGAAGGTAAGTTCAGGGCAGGTATTTATGAATTTTAGTTCTATGGGAATTACCACTTCTGATAACATAAAAAGGCTCTGGACTTCCTTTTATTACTTTTAATTAGGATGACAAGTCTACTGGTGGCAAATATATCCAGTGATATTTTCTTATTATCCTCAAGATATTATTTTATTACTCCTATTCCTTTCCCTATATGGCTTTAATAAAGTGGAGTGATAATAACCATTCCAGTGTACTACAATATAGCTGAGTTAGTGCTGGTTCTTTGTGGCAATTTACCAATAGCAGTAACAGGTAATTTCATATCATTGGCTTTCAAATAAAATACATTTTAGTTGAGAATTAATACAGGGAAAGATTACTAAAAGAACAGGAGAAAGAAGAGATAAAAACATGAAAGAGTTAGCTGTGCAGTGGGTAGGAGAGGTGAGGGTTCCTGTACAGTCACAGTAATTTAAGTAAGAGGCTCATGTCAACATTCCAGGCTCAGTTTATATTGTTTCCGTTCATTTTTGACTGTTTTTTAAAATTTAAAATAAAGGTGATCAACATTTTTATATATATGCATTCATTTATATTTATTTTATATATTTGTTTTATATATCTATATATAGAGCGTGAACTGCTGTAATTTTACATATTTCTAATAATTATTTTATAGTTCTTTGTGTGGAAAGGGTATAGAAAACAATGAGTATATAGTAATTGCTACAAGGAATATTTTATAGGATCTATATAGAATAATTACAAAAATAAGAAAACCAGAGATATTTTTTCTTTTCCTTCCTTTTCATTCAGAGAGCGCCTTCGGTTCACCATTATATTCTTCCATTGATCATTGTGCTCATTTTCATAACCATTCCCATGTACTTTAAAAGAGTTATCTTTTTTTTATTAACCCATTATTTTTAGTTAAGTAATAATGAAATGAGGATACATGATCAAATTAAAGGATAAATATGAAATTCAACATATGAATTAAATAGAATTATTCTAAATATTTTATTCTACACAATAAAATGTAATGTCAAGAATTTGTCATATTAGCTTTAAGCTCTGTGTTTTCTCTTACCCAGAATTTTGTGGCTATTATTTTCATATTCTGTAATAAAATCTTAATTGATGAATTTGTTTAATAAAACTGGATTTGTTTAGAGTTAATCTTCAGAAATTAATATACTCATTGATAGTTAAAATCTTTTTCAGAAACTAATAGAAAAAGTCCAAATATGGATTGAAAATTAATTCTCCTAAATACTAGCTTTGGAAATTCCCATGATGTCTACAATTTATAAAATTTCTGTAAAGAGTTTTCACTGGCCCTTTATTCTTCCATAGAATATTAGAACAGAGAAAATCCTTTGACATTCTAGAGTAACACAGCAAAGCAATACAAAGGATTTCAAAATTTGTAAATAAAATCTTTATTAGATTAAGTATGATGCTTTCAATACTGGACTAAATTGAAAATTCAGGCTTAAAAATTCATTAAACTTTCCAGGTGTTTGAGGAATGCTAAAACATTTCTTTACCTATAATCCCTGTGAAGAATTTAATAAATGTATTTATAGTCATCAGTTTTTTTCCTGAAATAACTGATTTAATAGAGTAAATTTTTTGTATTCCTTAAATAGTTGGTTCATTATAAGTTTTATTGAATATAACCAAAGGTTAATTATTTAATGCTTGAATGAATTAAAACATATAATTTACCTCACTACACAGTTAATATATGTACAACGTAGAAACTTGCACATGGGTCTAAGGCACTCATTTTGTCTTATAAGCAAGTCAAGTTTGAATTCAGAGGCAAAGCATTTAGTACTGGCAGAAGTAACCCATAAGGGGCTTTGGTCTAAAAGGAGAAAGCCTTTGTATGCATTCAAGTCATGGGAGGTTTAAACCCAAGATCAAGGAAATAGCCTATATTATACAAAGGGGCTATTCTGGTGCCTGCAAGATAGAATATGTATTAATGGAGGCAAAGGTTGGACTTCAATCTATGTCTTTATTGTATGACTTCTTTTGCCCTGTTTCATAATCAAGCTCTATATTAAAGGTAAATTACCAAAATAAGCATTTGTTTACAAGGTAGCATGGTAGAAGTAAGTAGATGCAAAAATTCTCAACGAAATATTAGCAGATTGAATCCAACAGCATATTAAAAGAATTATACACCACAATCAAGTGGGTTTTATTCCTAGTATGCAAGGGCAGTTCAACATAAAAAAATCAATTAACATAATCCTCCACAATAACAAATCGAAGGAAAAATACCACATGATCATCTCTAGTGATGCAGAAAAGGCATTTGACAAAATCCAACATCGTTTCTTGATAAAAGTACTTCAAAAGCATGTAGAGAAGGAAAGTTCCTTAACATAATAAAGAGCATATATGAAAATCCCACAGACAACATTATACTCACTGGGGAGAGGTTGAAAGCTTTCCCTCTGAGATCAGGAGCAAGAGAAAGATGCCCAATGTCACCAGTGTTTTTCAACATTGTGCTAGAAGTTCTAGCTAGAGCAAATAGGCAAGAAAAACAAATGAGTCATCCAGATTGAAAAAGAGGAAGTAAAACTCTCACTATGAAACTATATTTAGAAAATTCCAAAATCTCTAAAGCAAAGATTTAGAACTAATAAATAAATGAGTTCAGCAAAGTGTCAGCATGCAAGATCAACAAGCAAAAATCAGTTGTGTTTCTATGCACTAGTAATGAGCAAGCTGAGGAGGAAATCAAGAAGAAGAGTCCATTTACAATAACAACAACAACAAAAAAGACTCACATAGCTAGAGATTAATTTAATCAGGTATGTAAAAGAGGTGTATTCAGAAAACTAAAAAACACTGCTAAAAGAAATTAAAGAAGACCAAAACAAATGGAAGGATCTTCCATGTTCACAGATTGGAAGTCAAAACATCTTGAAAATGTCAATTCTACCTTAACTGATTTATAGATTCAACACAATACCAATCAAAATTTCAACAGCCTACTTTACAGAAATAGAAAAATCAATTACTAAATTTATTCTGAAAGAAAAGGGATCCCGAATAGCCAAAAATATCCTAAAAAGGAAGAGCAAAATCAGAGGACTCACACTTCCAGAATCTGAAGTGGTAAAAAAACCTTCGTAATGGCATAAAGATAGACACATTGATCAATGGAATCAAATAGGGAGTTCAAATACACACTCACCTCTATTTTTTTGATAAGCCTCCCAAATCCACTTTTCTGACACAAATGTCTCTTCAACAAATGATGCTGGGAGAACTGGACAACCATAACCAAAGAATGAAAAAGGACCCCTATCTCACTCCCTATACAAGAATCAACTCAAAATGGATCAAAGATCTAAACATAAAACCAGGACCAAAACCTATATGGTATATGAATGTGTTCAAGTGTTCACGGGGCATTGTCATGGTGGGTGGAGATTCACACCATAACCCTAAGAATGTCGAATTCCCATTCTGAGGAGCTCTGCCTCATTCTTGAATGGGACACCAAGAATTCCTCAAATACAGAGGCAGTGACTAGTGAAAGAGGATGGACCATTGACAGGCCCTTGATAGTGATGACTGTACTTATGAATTTTTACTTTGAAATTGAAACTTAGCCTAGTATTATAGTGTGAACCTAAGAATTACCTTCTGAGAGCCTCTTTGTTGCTCAAATGTGGCCTCTCTACAGCCAAAGTCAGCATATAAATACATTATCTTCCCCTCCAGCATGGGACATGACACCTGGGGATGAGCCTCCCTGGCACAGAGACATAACTACCAAGCACCAACTAGCAATACAACTGGAAAACGACCTTGATGAAAAGGGGGAAAGAGTAAAGACAAAAGAGTTTATATGGTTAAGAAACTTCAAAGTTAATTGGGAGGTCATTCCAGAGGTTACACTTATCCACAACTTAGCAGGATCTCATTGACCGTCAAAGTAAAAATTGCCTCAAATAGCAGTGCTCCTGAGGGCACTGGAGACATCCAGACACTACAGGCAGGGAAGACAGCTCAGGAGTTTGGCACCCTGCCAGTGGAAACTACTTTGGAATTTATGCTCCTCAGCATGACAAAGTTGGAGTCAGTTGTGGTTTCCCTACACATGGCTTTTCTGTCCCTTCTGTTTGAACCTATGGTTAGTACTGGAGTTGATAGGTATATGTCCAAGAGACTTAAATCTTTGGGCTGTCAGTGTGCCAGCCGGGCTCTGAATCTCAATAGTGTTACAACACCTGCTCTCCAGTTCATTGGACTCATCCAGGACAACTAACAAGGAAATGATGATGGACAATGACCATCTCAAGGAACTGAGTGAGTCTTCAGCTGTAAGCAAGATTGTCCCATCCATCTGCCCCATAGGATTTAAACCCCCTCTCAATTAGAGGTGGAGTGGGCATCACCATTCCAGAATCCTCAGGTTTGGGGAATGAATGATGGACTAGAATAGACTTACTGTTATTCTACTATAGACATATTGTGATTCTAGCAATGGAAGAACTGTTATCATTGATGTGGATGCAGTGGCCACTGGAGGTTCTGAAGGGAGGGAGAGGGAAAAATAGGTGTAATATGGGGGCATTTTCAGGTCTTGGGAATTGTCCTGAATGACATTGCAATGACAGATAAAGGCCATTATATATCCTGTCATAACTTACAAAATTGTGTGTGAGGGAGTGTAAACTGCAATGTAAACTATAATATATGCTTAGTGGCAATACTCCAAAATGTGTTCATCAATTATAACAAATGTACCACACTAATGAAGGATGTTGTTAATGTGGGGAAATGTGGGAAGGCTAGGGAGGTGGGCATATGGGAATCCCCTATATTTTTTATGTAGCATTTATGTAATCTAAGTATCTTTTT